>LS990922.1:27830725-27930725 GCA_900464855.2 Musa schizocarpa | reverse complement strand
AGGCTCCCACCTTCCACTAGCAAGTCTCTTGAAATGGAAGGGTAAATACCCTCTTACAACTCTTTACAAGCGGTTCACTCTCTTACAGATTTTTTGAGAAGAGATGAGGTGAACACTAGCAAATTGAAAAGAAGACAAGCTAACACTTTTCTAAGACCTTTCTCTCAAACTCTTGCTGCTCAAAAAAAAGTTGTGATCTCAGCTGAGATTTGAGGGGTATTTATAGGGCTCAAGAGGATTCAAATTTGGGCTCCAAAATTTGGGCTCCAAAATTCAAATTCTCTTTGGGTTCCCGATCTTTGGCGGTGCCACCGCCAGACCAGAGGTGTCACCGCCCAGCACTCGGGTGCTGGGCGCCACACCCCTCAGCCCCAGCGGTGCCACCGCCTATGTGTTTTCAGCCCTTCTCATGTTTTTTCAGCTCACCGCCTCTGATGTTTTCAGCCTATAGTGTTTTAGGCCCCTACTTGGGTTATAGGATTAATACCTAATCCTAACCCTAATTAACATGCTAACTACGAATTTTAAAGACATTATATAAGCTATTACAAAGTTCATAAGTCAAGACTTCTTCCCATGAGCTTCCTGAACTTTTCGCGGTCTTAGATAAACTCTCGGAAACCATTCTCATGGACTCGGCAAGCTCTTAAACTTCACGATTTGATCTTGGCGAAGTTCCAACGAGCTTCCCGGCAAGCTCGATCTTTCTCGGCAAACTCTGCGAACTTCCCACGAACCTTCCGGGCGAGCTTCTAAAAAACCCTTCGCAAGCTCCTACTCATTCATTCGGCTAGTTCGCAGCGTTCCCGATGATCCGCCGGACTTCGTCGAACTCTTGAACTCCCAACGAATCCTTCGTGCTTGACTCCACACTTTGTTTCACTTTATGCCTTCATCGTTATCGTAGTTAATCCTGCACATGCAAACCAAAACTCTACTCCGATCTAGACAGTTATTACAACGCGAATTGACATTACATTTGCAAGACGTCATTGGTTGGCGTTTGTCGATTCTTTAGCACATCGTCCTCTCTTGTGGCTTGTTGCCCAATCGGGCGGTTGACCTCCGCAACCCCGATATCCTTGGCGCAATTCGCTCTCCTTGGCCCGATGCCCGACGTTCAAGCCTTCGCCGTCCAATATCCGGCGTGATCTCCTCCGCGCAACGTCAATTCCTCCTGCATTAACTGTCTAATTCTGATCGAGTAGACCTGCATCACTCAAAATGCAGTTAAACATCTAAACACAATCAATTAGTTTCATCATCAAAATCTGAGATTCAACACCATCAACCCTCCACAACCGCCCAAAGCAATTCGCACAATTGCTTAAGAGATCGTTGTCAAATTCCACCGTCACCTCCACCACCACGGATCATCCTTTGATCTCCCCGTGAATTGCAACAGGTTCTGGTTTTCTACCTTACTGTTGCTGCAATTTAGTTATCCTTATTTGAAAATCCAAAAAAAAAATTATTCCTATATTGCTGCATAAACTTTTCGTCATAAAGTTTTCGTCTCTACGACGAAAGATACATTGCAGAATTCCAACCGTATAGCACTGTCTATTTGATCTTGCTATTGTGTTTTTTCTATCCAAATCTCTACAAAATTTTTATGACATCTTTGACATTTCCTAATAGCAGATTCCCTTTGGTTTCATAAAAAAATTCTAAATATAAACCTCTGATCTTTTACGTCCAATCTGCTATACTTAAAAATATGTGCTGCAGAAAATTTCAGCTGCATATTGTTGCCTTAACCCATCTATTTGCAATCTTTTTTGAATGAAATTTCTTATACACATCATAGATCATCTTGGCTTCCATCTAAGATTGATCTATAAAGAAATTCATCTCTAAAAACGATTTTGTGTTGCTGCAAATTTTCGTCGTAACCTGCTGAAATTTCTCGACGAGAATTCTGCAATCGCAACTTGCACCAATTTCCTTGCTGTTATACTGCCGAAATTTTCTTGATTAAATTAGATATCCTTGCTGTCATATAAATTATGATTTTTCTATCAATTCCCTCAATTCTCTCATGTTTTTGGTGGAAATTACGTTGAGAAACCTTTGTTTCTTCGACGACAATTCTACTCTTACAAGATAGCACATACTTGCTGCAACTTCCATTGATTTCTATCAAACCTTTGCTACCGTCTACCACAGATCCAAAACTTTTATCTACAGCCCTAAAGCTCTACCAAACCACACCCTCAACCTGCACCCAAAATAGCCACAAAACAAGCCTAAACCGTAGCCTACATCCACCAATCTACCAACCCTTTCGACCATCACCTCTCTGAACCAATACATGCCTTTAACCCGACAACAAAAGAGAGATCTTGATATCATAGATTAGATGGCATATACTATGACATCTGAGGAGGTATTCAATGCTAAATTCGAAGCCTTCGAGGCACGAATGGAGGATAAGATTCGGATGCTCTTTACCGAACTCAGATTGGGCCGACCACTAAGCCCGAAGAAATCACATCAAGGAGAGAGCTTTGCCCAATCGCACCAAGCCCAAAGATATGACTTCCAAGAGAGGGGAAGCTCTATGATCAACCTCAACTATCCATGCATGAGAGTGGACTTCCCTAGATGGGAAGAAGGAGACCCGATTGGTTGGATCTCGCGCGCGGAGCGATATTTTCGGTACCACGAAATCGCAGATGCATCTATGGTGAAAATTGCAGCTATATATCTTGAAGGGGATGCTATACAGTGGTTTGATTGGTTTGAACATACTTATGGAGTCCTTTCATGGCGACAATTCAAAGAAGAACTGCTAATCCGCTTCAAACCAACCGATTACGAGAATATTGACGGACAACTAGCAAAGATCCGACAAACCTCCACCATTCAGGAGTACCAAACCAGGTTTGAAAGGTTATCTAATCAAACTCATGATTGGTCTCAAAAACAGCTATTGAGGACCTTCATTGAGAGCTTGAAGCCGGAGATCTAAGGAGAAGTTAAAGCGCGACAACCGTATACGCTTATGGCAGCCATCTCTTTCGCACGACATCAATAGGAGCAATTGAACCATGAAGCTCGGAGGACTAGGGTCGCTCCTCAACTAGTAATATTGAAGCCCTCAGCCCCCCCTACTGTCGACCAAGTCCCTACACCAAAGAGGTTAACAGGAGAAGAGCTTCGGGAGCGATATGTGAAGGGGTTATGTTGGCATTGTGACGAGCCGTGGAGCCGTGAGCATCGCTGTAGTAAAGGGAGACTTCTTATGATTGAACCAATAGAAGAAGAAGTCATTCAACATTCAAAAGAGAGCCTTGAACGTGAAGAAGAAGATGCAGAAGAAGAGCCACAATCGATCTAAGTTACGGTACATGCACTAGCTGACTACTCAAACCCGCAAATGATGAAAGTTGGAGGCCTTCTCAAACAACAACCGATCACTGTTCTCATCGACACGGGCTGTACTAGGAGAATGGATCTGGCATCCATCTTTTCATGTTGTCTCTGTAACTCAGGAGTCATAGAGCCCAACATATAGCACTGAGCAAGAGTGGAGTCATCAATGTACTTCACGTAGCGAGCGATCTCATCCTCGTTTGCCCCTTCTTCGGGCGCAGGCATCACTGTATCAAGGATGTACACGATTTTCTCCGCTGTGAGAACAATTCTCAAGTTACGGAGCCAATCCGTATAATTTGGACCTGTGAGACGGTTGACATCAAGTATGCCACGTAAGGGATTTGAAAGCGACATTTTCTGAAAATAAAGATGCAGCAGAAATGAATAACATGCAGATTTTGCAAGAAATAAACTATCAAGATATGGACTTTTATCTTAATATGCTCCCACTATTTTACTAACGAGTCACGCGACACCCTCAGCACGTGAAACGAAAGTCTCCGATAGACTTCTAGTGGGCATCAGGATCCAATCAGCGTCTTAGTGTAACCTCGAGGGACTCGACCAATCACACTAAGCCTAAAAGGTAGGCAACTCTTGTCGATCACAACTCCTTGTGATTCCCGTCCTGTTCGGCCTCCGAATCACCATGGCCTCGAGGGACTCGGCCAACCATGATGCTCGGTTAAGTCAACACCTTCGTTACAAGATGAGTCTGATTTGATGATATACCCTCGAGGGACTCGACCAAGTATACCATGCCCTCAGGTCACCGGTGACATCTCTATGTCGTAAGCAAGATAGCGAATCGCGATATAGGTGAGTCTCGAGGGACTCGACCAATTCAACCTATACCGGGAATCGGTTCCTACTTATAACGATGGAAGGCCACGTGGGTCAATCTAATTGCCTCACGTTTACTGACAATATTATCGAGAGATGTTTCTATGATTTGGTCTCCTAGTATGACATGTCACACATATACATATTTAATATATATCTACATCGCATGCAAATATATATACATATCTAGTATGTGTATAAGCAATTACACCAGATGATCATGGACCACAACCTAATATGATTAGGCCCGAGCCAGTAGGCCTAATCACTCACATCAAGATCTATGTGTGCAATGGTGCATCTCTATGCCCTGTGATCGTCCATTTCGTCCTTGTCGGTTCCGTCGACATCTTGATGAATCTTCATGCATCACGATCGTCCGTATCGTCGGTCCCGCTATCGCATCCACGCTCCCGCTGTGCCTCCTCATGTGATTACAACTTAATCATAGGCACGCAGGCCCGACAATAAACGAGAAATATAATGGAGGTTCGCAGACCTCAATAATAATAATCACAGGTACACACATCACACGGTCCATGATCATCCGTCCACATATCATACATCACATGTATAAATAATCATCATCATGTAGAACTACTAGATAATAATAATAATAATAAATAATAATCAACTAAACCTTTTAATTAATTAATATTTTTTGAAATCAGGGACATTATAGGGAATTTTTGAATTCATAGGGGTATTTTCATAATTTAGACAAAAGACAGAAACTAGAATTTCTCAAATTCCGAGAGGCAAAATTGTCTTTTGCCCAGAAAACCCTAATGACCTTTCCCCTTTTCGCTGCTGCCGCCGCCACCACCCTACCGGCGGCGGCCTATGCGACGGGGCGAGGGAACTGCCCTCGCCTGCAGGCGGCACGCCGGCTGGCAGCGTTGCCGCTGCGAGTGGGCGCCCCTTTTGGGCATCGCCGCCTCCGCAGGCGGTGCTGTCCCGCCAGGAGACCGCCTCTTAGGGGGGGGTTTCGCCCGCGGGAGCAGCGGCGGTGGGCGCCGCTGCCCTGCGGCGCCTTTGCCCGTGCGTGTTTCACCCGTGGGAGCAGCGGCAGCGGGCGCCGCTACCCTGCAGCGCCTCTGCCCGTGGGCTGCCAGCCCCGCCGGCAGCAAGCCTGCTACAAGCAGGCCCCCGACCGGCTGCAGCAGACGCAGCCCTTGTGCTGCCCGCCTTCGGCTACGCTGCACGCACGCAGATCGAGGGCAGCAACTGTTGCTGCCCTTCCTTGTTTTTGCGTCAACAATTTTGACGTCAAAATTCTTCCTGAACACAACACACGCAGTTCAAAACCAATCATTCGCATGAACAACCTGGCTCTGATACCACTGTTGGGAAATCCTTGTTGGCGACATCATATGTGCAGCGGAAGAACAAGAAAAATAAAATCCCCGATTCCCAAAGAGATGTACGTCGTCGTGCGAAGATTGGTACGCAAAAATTCTTGAAACATGAAACTGCGTATAGAGTAGATTGTGTTACCTAGGGAGATCGTATATCCCTGTTTCCTTGCAGATTCTTAGGAGAGGGTGAAGTAGGTCAAGTGTCCTCCTCTCTAGCAGTGATCCACACAGCAGGGTTGTGATGACGCTCCTCAAAACTCCAGACCTCCTCTGAGGTGGAGATGGAGAGGAGAATAGGAAAAGGCAAACAAAAGCTCTCTAGCCCATGGGGCTCTAAATCCCTCCTATTTATAGAGGTCCCCTGTCAAACCCTAATGGGTCCTCCCCTCGTGGGTATTGGATCTGCATCCAATAAGACAAGGGCTCCGTCGGATATCTCATATCCGATCTATTCATCGCAATGCCTACCATATGTGTGTGACCCTCTAGGCCCAATATCGAGCTGGCCGTGAGTCATACCTGTCGAACTCCTTCTAACTTCGGTGAATTATTATCTCTGTAATAATTCACTCGACTCATCGACTTCTGGGGACGTACTAGGGCCACTACGCCAGTAGTCCCCAGACGATCTGGGGAATCCAATCCATTGGACCTGTCGTCCTCGATTCGCCGTGTACCTATAGTCCCTCATCCATCTAATATACCAGAGATCATATATCGAGCATGGTGTTGTCAGACCCACACGGTTTCTTCTCGAGTCTCGCTCTAATCGGATTCTCCCAAAGAACTCTTTCTCTCTTTACCCGAATGACCCTAGCCAGGGATTTGTCTGAGCAAGAACACATGGGATATTCCTTTCATGACGCCGAGAGTGGATGATCCTCTATCGACACTCAATAACCCTCGTAAGGTCGACTACCACTCCCAATGACCAGCTGTACTAGATCTGAGATAGCCAAACCTATAAGTCTGGTATCAAAGAGTGGAGCACTCATACAGGACATCCTTGGTGTCTCAAGTCTAAGGACCAGATACACCACTAGGACTATGGAATCGCTGTTTGACAATAAAGCATCATCAACCATCTAGCATTCCGTAAGCGGATCAATCAGTGAACTCATTCTCCAAAGAGCACCTATACTATATCCCCAGTGACCCTACACAAGCAGCTATGAGACCAGCTGCATCAATCATATGGACGGGTATACAGCACACCGGTCTCTCCGGTTATCATGATATCCCTCTCGAGTAACCTATGACCGGGATTATTTAGGATATGTGTTTAAAGGTGAATCGATATCACTATCGTGATCTCATCACGATCCGATTCCCATTGTACAAATCCAAGGACACCACAATATATGTATGCATTTATGCAATAGTTATAAAGTGATATATGCTAAAATATAATAAGCAAAAAGATTCTATATTAAGTCACACGTGCCATCACTCACGTGATTGGCATGCTGGGCACCTATGACTAGCACAGGGTGCTAAGATGGGTGACGTTTTGCTCTGCTCACGTCGTTTACCGCGGCACACAAGAACGGCCTAAAAACTTACAAAAACAGCCCAAAAACGGGCCAAAACTGGCCATTTTTGGCTGAGCGAGCGAGCGGTGAACAGCGAGCGAAGCGAGAGGCCGCACCGTCTCTGCTATACGAATGCCCCATCCAACGCTGAGCCACCCGGGGTGCTAAGATGGCTGACGTTTTGCTCCGCTCATGTCGTTCGCCGCGGCACACAAGAACGGCCCAAAAACTGGCCAAAACAACCCAAAAACGGGCCAACACATGTCATTTTTGGCTGAGCGAGCCAGCGGCGAGCGGCGGACAGCGAGCGAAGCGAGAGGCAGCACCGTCCCTGCTATACGAATGCCCCATCCAGCCCTGTGCGACCCGAGGGGTTCCAGGGTGCTGAGATGGCTGACGTTTTGCTCCGCTCACATCGTTCGCCGCCGAACACAAGAACGGTCCAAAAACTGGCCAAAACAGCCCAAAAATGGGCCAAAACTTGCCATTTTTGGCTGAGCGAGCGGCGGACCGCGAGCAAAGCGAGAGGCAGCACCGTCCCTACTATACGAATGCCCCATCTAGCCCTGTGCCACCCGGGGGTTCCAAGGTGCTGAGATGGCTGACGTTTTGCTCCGCTCATGTCGTTTACCGCGGCACACAAGAACGGCCCAAAAACTGGCCAAAATAGCCCAAAAATGGGCCAAAATTGGCCATTTTTGGCTGAGCGAGAGAGTGGCGAGCGGCGAGTGGCGGACAGCGAGCGAAGCGAGAGGCAGCATTGTCCCTGCTATACGAATGCCCCATCCAGCCCTGTGCCACCTAGGGGGTTCCAGGGTGCTGAGATGGCTGACGTTTTGCTCCACACACGTTGTTCGCCGCGGCACGCAAGAACTGCCCAAAAACTAGCCAAAACGACCCAAAAACGGGCCAAAACTATCCATTTTTGGCTGAGCGAGCGAGCGGCGAGCGACGGACAGCGAGCGAAGCGAGAGGCAGCCCCGTCCTTGCTATACGAATGCCCCATCTTGCCCTGTGCCACCGAGGGGTTCCAGGGTGCTGAGATGGATGATGTTTTGCTCCGCTCACGTCATTCACCGCGGCACACAAGAACGACCCAAAAACTGGCCAAAACAGCCCAAAATGGGGACAAAACTGGCCATTTTTGGCTGAGCGAGCGAGCGGTGAGCGGCGGATAGCTAGCGAAGCAAGATGCAGCACCGTCCCTGCTATATGAATGCCCCATCCAGCCCTATGCCAACTGGGGGGTTCCAGGGTGCTGAGATGACCGACATTTTGCACCGCTCACGTCGTTCGCCGCGACACACAGGAACGACCGAAAAACTGGCAAAAACAGCGCAAAAATGGGCCAAAACTGGCCATTTTTGTCTCATCGAGCGAGCGACGAGCGGCGGAGAGCGAGCGAAGCGAGAGGCAGCACCCTCCCTGCTATACGAATGCCCCATCTAGCCCTGTGCCACCCGGGGGTTCCGTGGTGTCTTTGAGATGGTGACGTTTTGCTCCGCTCGCCGTCGTTAGCCGCGGCACGCAAGAACTACCCAAAAACTGGCCAAAACGGCCCAAAAAGGGCCAAAACTAGCCATTTTTGGCTGTGCGAGCGAGCGGCGAGCGACGGACAGCGAGCGAAGCGAGAGGCAGCACCGTCCCTGCTATACGAATGCCCCATCCAGACCTGTGCCACCCGGCTAGTTCCAGGTTGCTGAGATGGCTAACGTTTTGCTGCGCTCATGTCATTCGCCGCGGCACACAAGAACTGCCCAAAAACTAGCCAAAACAGCCCGAAAACCGGCCATTTTTGGCAGAGCGAGCGACGGACAGCGAGCGAAGCGAGATGTAGCACTGTCCCTACTATACGAATGCCCCATCCAGCCCTGTGTCACCCGGGGTGTTCCAGGGTACTGAGATGGCTAACGTTTTGCTCCACTCACGTCGTTCGTCGTGGCAAGCAAGAACTGCCCAAAAACTGGCCAAAACAGCCCAAAAACGGGCCAAAACTGGCAAAAAAGGCACAAAAAGGGGCCAAAACTGGCTATCTTTGGCTGAGCGAGCGAGCGGCGAGCGGCGAACAGCGAGCGAAGCGAGAGGCAGCACCGTCCCTACTATACGAATGCCCCATCCAGCCCTATGCAACCTGGGGGGTTCCAGGGTGCTGAGATGGCTGAAGTTTGTTCCGCTCACGTCGTTCGCTGCGGCACACAAGAACTGCCTAAAAATGGCCAAAACGGCCCAAAAACTATCCATTTTTGGCAGAGCGAGCGAGCGGTGAGCGGCGGACAGCGAGCGAAGCTAGAGGCAGCACCGTCCCTACTATACGAATGCCCCATCCAGCCCTGTGCAACCCGGGGGGTTCTAGGGTACTGAGATGGCTGATGTTTTGCTCCGCTCACGTCGTTCGCCGCGGCATACAAAAACTGCCCAAAAACTGGACAAAACAGCCCAAAAACGAGCCAAAACTAGCCATTTTTGGCTGAGTGAGCGAGAGGCGAGCGTCGGACAGCGAGCGAAGAGAGAGGCAGTACCGTCCCTGCTATACGAATGCCCCATCCGGCCCTGTACCACCCGGGGGGTCCAGGGTGTTGAGATGGCTGAAGTTTTGCTCCGCTCACGTTGTTCGCCGCGGCACACAAGAACTGCCCAAAAACTGGTCATTTTTGGTAGAGCAAGCGAGCGGCGAGCGGCGGACAGCGGGCGAAGCGAGAGGCAGCACCGTCCCTACTAAACGAATGCCCCATCCGGCCCTGTGCCACCCGGGGGGTTCCAGGGTACTGAGATGGCTGACGTTTTGCTCCGCTCTTGTCGTTCGCCGCGGCATGCAAGAACTGCCCAAAAACTGGCCAAAAGAACCCAAAAACGGGCCAAAACTAGCCATTTTTGGCTGAGTGAGCGAGCGACGGACAGCGAGCGAAGCAAGTGGCAGCACCGTCCTTGCTATACGAATGCCCCATCCAGCCCTGTGTCATCCGGGGGGTTCCAAGGTGCTGAGATGGCTGACGTTTTGCTCCGCCCACGTCGTTCGCCGCGGCACGCAAGAACTGCCCAAAAACTAGCCAAAACAACTCAAAAACGGGCCAAAACTGGCCATTTTTGGCTGAGCGAGCGAGCGACGAGCGGCGGACAGTGAGCGAAGCGAGAGGCAGCACTATCCCTGCTATAGAATGCCCCATCCGGCCCTGTACCACCCGGGGGGTTCCAGGGTTTTGAGATGGCTGACGTTTTGCTCCGCTCACTTCGTTCGCCGTGGCACGCAAGAACTGCCCAAAATCTTGCCAAAACGGCACAAAAACGGGCCAAAACTGGCCATTTTTGGCTGAGCGAGCGAGCGGCGGACAGCGAGCGAAGCGAGAGGCAGCACCGTCCCTGCTATACGAATGCCCCATCCTGCCCTGTGCCACCCGGGGGGTTCTAGGGTGCTGAGAAGGCTGACGTTTCGCTCCGCTCACGTCTATCGCCGAGGCACACAAGAACGGCCCAAAAACTGGCCAAAAGAGCCCCAAAACGGGGCAACACTGGCCATTTTTGGCTGAGCGAGCGAGCGACGAGCGACGGAGAACGAGCGAAGCGAGAGGCGACAATGTCCCTGCTATACGAATGCCCCATCCAGCCCTGTGCCATCCGAGGGTTCCAGGGTGCTGAGATGGTTGACGTTTTGCTCCGCTCACGTCGTTTGCCGCGGCACGCAAGAACTGCCCAAAAACTAGCCAAAACAGCCCAATAAAGGGTCAAAACTGGCCATTTTTGGTTGAGCAAGCGAGCGGCGATCGGCGGACAGCGAGCGAAGCGAGAGGCAACACCATCCTTGCTATACGAATGCCCCATCCAGCCCTGTGCCACCCGGAGGGGTCCAGGGTGCTGAGATGGCTGACGTTTTGCTCCGCTCATGTCGTTCACCGCGACACACAAGAACGGCCCAAAAACTGGCCAAAACAGCCCAAAAACGAGACAAAACTGGCCATTTTTGGCTGAGCGAGCGAGCGGCGAGCGACGGACAGCGAGCAAAGCTAGAGGCAGGATCGTCCATGCTATACGAATGCACCATTCAGCCCTATGCCACCCGGGGGGGTCCAGTGTGCTGAGATGGCTAACGTTTTGCTCCGCTCACGTCGTTCGCCGCGGCACACAAGAACTGCCCAAAAACTGGCCAAAATAGCCCAAAAACAGGCCAAAACTGGCCATTTTTGGCTGAGCGAGCGAGCGGCGAGCGATGGACAGTGAGCGAAGCGAGAGGCCGCACTGTCCCTACTATACGATTGCCCCACCCAGCCCTGTGCCACCCGGGGGGTTCTAGGTTGCTGAGATGGCTGACGTTTTTGTTAGAACCCTTGCAGATTCTAAACTTGGGGTTGATCTCCCCGTGAATTGCAATAGCAAACTTTCATTGATTTCTATCAAACCTATACATGCCTTTAACTCGTCAACAAAAGAGAGATCTTAACATCACAGATTTGGAGTCATATACTATGGCATCTGAGGAGGCAATCAATGCTAAATTTGAAGCCTTTGAGGCACGAATGGAGGATAAGATTTGGACTCTCCTTACCGAATTCAGTTTGGGCCGACCACCAAGCCCGAAGAAATCACATAAAGGAGAGAGCTCTAACCAATCACATCATGCCCAAAGAGATAACTTCCAAGAGAGGGGAGGCTCTATGACCGACCCCAACTATTCGCGCATGAGAGTGGACTTCCCTAGATGGGAAGAAGGAGACCCAATTGGTTGGATCTTGCGCGCGGAGCGATATTTTCGGTACCATAAAACTGCGGATGCATCCATGGTGGAAATTGCATCTATACATCTTGAAGGGGATGCATACAATGGTTTGACTGGTTTGAACATACTTATGGAGTCCTTTTATGGCAATAATTCAAAGAAGGACTACTGCTCCGCTTCGGACCAACTTATTACGAGAACATTGACGGACAACTAGCAAAGATCCGACAAACCTCCACCATTCAGGAGTACCAAACCAGGTTTGAAAGGTTATCTAATCAAACTCGTGATTGGTCTGAAAAACAGTTATTGGGGACTTTTATTGAGGGCCTAAAGCCGGAGATCCGGGGAGAAGTTAAGGCGCGACAACCATACATGCTTATGGCAGCCATCTCTTTCGCATGACTTCAAGAGGAGCGATTGAACCATGAAGCCCGGAGGACTAGGATCACTCCATGACCTACAATACTAAAGCCCTCAGCCCCCCCTACTATCAACCGAGTCCCTGCACTGAAAAGGTTAACAAGAGAAGAACTTCGGGAGCGATCTGCGAAGGGGTTATGTTGGCATTGCGACGAGCCGTGGAGCCGCGAGCATCGCTGTAAAAAAGGTAGACTTCTTATGATTGAACCAGTAGAAGAAGAGGTCATTGAACATCTAGAAGAGAGCCTTGAACATGAAGAAGAAGATATGGAAGAAGAGCCATAGCCGACCGACATTACGGTACACGCACTAGCCGACTACTCAAATCCGCAAACGATGAAAGTTGGAGGCCTTCTCAAACAACAGCCGATCACTGTTCTCATCGACACGGGTAGCACTAATAACTTCCTGAATAGTAAGGTTGCTGCTTGGATGGCACTGCATATTGAAGGTTGCAGCAAGTTCAACGTAAAGGTTGCCGACGGCAGAATCCTAAAGTGCGACCAAAGATGCCCACAGGTGAAACTATTACTGCAAGACCAAGATATTATCGCCGATTTCTTCCTCCTACCTATCGATGACTATGAGGCAGTGCTTGGTATAGAATGGCTGACTACACTAGGTGATGTCTCTTGGAACTTTTCTTAATTAGTTATGAAATTCTACTGTAAGGGCAAACAGATCATCCTATGCGGGAAGCGCGGAAGCAACATTACCACTGTTTCGACCCAACGAATGGAGAAAGTTTACATAAGGTAAATGGTGCCTTTTTGATGCACCTCCAGCAGCAACCAAAGGGGAAGAAAATAGAATTTGAAGATCAAAATCTTGCCCAATTGCTTACTGAATTTGCCGACATATTTGCTGAACCGCGCGGTCTTCCTCCTTCTCGGCAACATGACCATCGAATTCCAATCCTTCCGGGCAAGCCACCAGCGAACACTCGACCATACCGATATCCTCACCTCCAGAAAGATGAAATTGAAAAGATCGTAAAGGAGATGCTTGAAACAGGGGTGATTCGACCAAGTTGCAGCCCGTATTCCTCACCGGTGCTACTTGTACGCAAGAAGGACGGAACTTGGCGGATGTGCATCGACTACCGAGCTTTAAATGGCATCACCGTCAAGGACAAATACCCAATACCAGTGGTGGATGAACTTCTTGATGAATTGAAAGGAGCTCGAGTCTTCACGAAGTTGGACCTCCGATCCGGTTACCACCAAATTCGGGTATGTGACGATGACATTCCAAAAACTGCATTTCGCACACATGATGGCCATTATGAATTCTTGGTAATGCCTTTTGGACTCACTAATGCTCCTTCAACCTTTCAAAGTCTTATGAATGATATATTTCGGAGCTTTCTTCGTAAATTTGTGCTGGTATTTTTCGATGATATTCTCGTTTACAGCCCTTCCCTTGAGACTCACTTTCAGCATTTACGGATTGTTTTGACGATCCTTCGGGAGAATACTCTTTTTGTTAAGCAACCAAAGTGCAGCTTTCTCCAGCAAAAAGTAGAGTACCTTGGGCATATAATATCAGAAGAAGGAGTGGCGGTAGACCCAACAAAAATTGAGGCAATGCAAGGCTGGCCGAAACCTACAAACGTGAAATTACTGCGGGGGTTCCTTGGACTAACGGGCTACTACCGAAAATTTGTTAAGGACTATGGGAAGATCAGTGCACCACTCACTTCTTTACTGAAAAAAGATGCTTTCCAATGGTCGGACAAAGCCTCTGCTGCCTTCGACAAACTTAAAGCAGCCATGACAACGACGCCGGTACTTGCGCTACCAGATTTCAATAGACCCTTCATCATTGAGGCCGACGCATCTGGAGTCGGAATTGGAGCCGTTCTCATGCAAAATGGTCGACCACTCGCATATACTAGCAAGGCATTATCTCCCTCCCATCAAAATATATCAGTATATGATAAGGAGATGCTTGCCATTGTACACGCAGTAACGCGGTGGAGACCCTACCTGATCGGCCGGCGATTTCAAATTAAAACTGACCATAAAAGCCTCAAGTACTTTTTGGAGGAAAATATATCATCCCCTGAGCAGCAAAAATGGGTAACCAAACTTCTTGGATTTGATTATGAAATTATTTACAAAAAAGGGAAAGAAAACGTTGTTGCAGATGCACTCTCACGGCTACCTGAACAAGCTAAGGTTTCAGCCATCTCCCTTCCTACCACCGGTCTCCTCGAGGACATTAAGGAAGAATGGGAGAGGGATCCAGAGATCAGCAAGATCATAAAAAAATTGGAGGAGGATCCAAGTGCAATAGCCCACTACACTTGGGATTCGAGGTTTTACGCTACAAAGGTCGCATTGTTATTATGCGACTCCCCTTGCATCGAATCAATCATCTTGCATGAAATGCACTCTATACCTTCAGCAGGGCACTCTGGATTCCTAAGAACCTACAAAAGAGTTAAGCAAAATTTTTTTTATTGGAGAGGGATGAAAAAAAATATTGCTGAATATGTGGCACAATGTGATATATGTCAACAGCACAAGGGTGAAACTAGGGCAAATCCAGGGAAGCTACAACCACTACCCATACCGGACTTCGGTGTGGTGACATCTCCATGGACTTTATTGAAAGGCTACCATCTTCCAAAGGTAAAAGCACGATTCTCGTGGTGGTTGATCGACTTACGAAATATGCTCATTTTTTGTCTTGTGAGAAATCCCTACACCTTGCTAGTATTGCCTAGATTTTCATAGAAAATATTGTTAAACTACATGGGATGCCAAGGTCCATCGTAAGTGATCGTGACAGGATCTTCACTAGTAAATTTTGGACCGAGTTATTTCAGTTACAAGGCACCAAACTCAAGATGAGCACAGCATATCATCCACAAACTGATGGCCAAACAGAGGTGGTAAATAGGTGCTTAGAGATGTACCTCCGGTGTTTTGCAAGCGACCGACCAAAAGAGTGGGTGAAATGGCTTCCCTGGGCTGAATGGTGGTATAATACTACATATCATTCATCTACAAAATGTACCCCTTATGAAGCATTGTATGGTCGACCAGCACCTGTGATTCCAAAGTATGTAATTGGCTCGGCCAAGGTAGATCAGGTTGACCAAGAATTGATTGATAAGGACAAACTCTTACAACTATTAAAAGATAATCTCTCTACCGCTCAAGCTAGAATGAAGCAGCAAGCCGACACACGACGAAGTGAAAGAGAATTTTCAGTGGGAGATTGGGTTTATCTTCGCCTACAACCATACAAGCAACTCTCTATCAACACTCGAGCCTCCATGAAGCTATCCCCATGTTTTTTTGGGCCCTATCAGATCACAGAGCGTATTGGAGCCGTGGCATACAGACTTAAATTACTTGAGGATGCCAAAATTCATCATGTCTTCCACGTATCATGCCTAAAGCCCAAGTTGGGAGAACACGAGTCACCCCAGATCCAACTGCCCAACATAACTGAGGATGGAGTTATTCAAGCCCAACCACAGGCTATCCTCGATCGCAGGATCGTGATGCGTCGCCGACATCCCTCTACTGAAGTACTAGTGCATTGGAATAATCTACCACTTGAAGACGCCACATGGGAACCATATGAGGAGTTGAAGACCCGGTTCCCCGAGTTCATGGAATCTCAGCCTCGAGGACAAGGCTGATTTGAAGAGGGCGGGTCTGTTAGGACTCTAGCTAGGAGAGTCCTAATTGAGAGGGACACTCTGTTAGGACTCTAACTAGGAGAGTCCTAATTGAGAGGGACATTCTGTTAGGAGGTTTTTTCTTAGAGAAGAATTAGGAGTTGTAAGGGAATAGGAGTCTTGAGTATGAGTCATATTAGGAGTTGGTTACAATTAAGAGTCTTAAGTAGGAGTCCTATTAGGAGTTAGGGATTAGAAGCCCTATAAATAACCATGTATTCCTTCTCTTTTGACAAGCAATAGATGAATCTTTTCTGCAGCCTTTGAGCAGCAACTTGGAGGGAGGAACCCCTATAGAGTTCCAAAGAGGCCGATCCCCTAAAGAGATCAACCCCAAGTTTAGAATCTGTAAGGGTTCTAACATATCAATAACAAATACCGAAACAGAAGCTCAAACGTCGTCTTTGACGTTGCATTCATATCATTCTTATCCAAAGCATGAACAAAAACACATAACCAAAGCTCTAGATATCATATCAAAAATACATAAGGTGTAGTGGGACCACAGACAGAATGTGATTCATCCATTTCTGAATGACCACCAGACAGAAGTCTCCCACATCTGGGAGCTCCATCCACCCACGTCTAGGTGAAGCCAGAGGGGGCCGGCAGAGCATCGCTGGCTCTAAACACATACCCTTTACCATTTCTGGCAAAGGTCCACATAAATCTCACATACCCTTTACCATTTCTAGCAAAGGTCCACATAAATCCCACAAACACCAGAGTACAAGAGGGCAGTTTGATCAATAAGTAGTATATATCGGAAGCACACGCGGAACAACAAAACGTACATGTGCCTTTACGAGACAATACGATGCAAGCAATAATTTTCTCACCAATGTATTCAGATTTAGAATGAAATGAAAGCAAGGGTATACCGAGATTCCAAGCAATCATATTTAGCTCAATTCAAATAAGAATGATAGATGAATTCAATTTCCAAAGGAATGAAACAGAATACGCGAAATCGACCGAAGCTCGATTTCTGACAGAATTCCAGTGGCACATAGAACAAATACTTCAGATTATCAATTATGCTCCAATACCCTTAAGAAAGCTGTTGTTGAAAGTTATATCAATATGTTTTCTGTCGGAACAAGTTTCGTACGAATCATGGTTTCCAACAAGGAGTTACCTATGATTTGGTAACGCAAGGTCAAAAACACAATCACTGTTTTGCAGAATACATAAGGTCGGATTCAACAGATAATAGGGTAGGCATTTGAATTCTAAAATTTTCAAACTATATTTCAAAAGAAAGGTTTTCAAGTCTAGTTTCGGACGAAGTCAGTTTGGTATAATTTAGAATTTCCAACAGGAACTTATAAGTATTTTAGTATCGAAAGGTCAGAAATTTTGATCCCTGTTTTGCAGCATCTATTGGCTCATTAGAAACAGATATTTGGGTTAGTAGTCGGTGTTCAAAATCTTCAAAATCTGTGTCAAAAGAAAGATATAAGAGTCTGTTTTCAAACAAACTAGGTCCTGCCCAAATCTGCCCAAAACTAGGTCACAATTATCACCCCATACAAATTTCATATTCTTCTTAGTGAGTTTGGTGAGAGGTTGAGCGATTCGAGAAAATCCCTCCACAAATCTCCTGTAATAATCTGCCATGCCCAAGAAGCTTCTAACTTCTGTTACATTTGTTGGTACTTCCCATTCAACTACAGCTTCTATTTTCCTTGGATCAACAGATATACCCTTCCCTGAAATTACATGGCCTAAGAAAGCAACTTCATTCAACCAAAATTCACATTTGCTGAACTTTGCATACAACTTCTTTTCTCTTAGTATGGACAATACATTTCTCAAGTGTTCCTCATGCTCCTGATTACTCCTTGAATACACCAATATATCATCAATAAATACAATTACACAGATATCCAAGAGCGGTTGAAATATCCTATTCATTAGTTCCATAAAAGCTGCAGGGCGTTTGTCAAACCAAAAGGCATCACCAAGAATTCATAATGACCATATCGAAGTTTAAAGCTGTTTTTGAAATATCATCCTCCTTGATCTTCAACGATAGTAACCGACCTCGGGTCAATCATAGAGAATACTTGTGCACCTGCAGTTGATCAAACAAATCGTCAATTCTAGGTATGGGATACTTGTTTTTGATGGTCACCTGATTCAACTGTCTATAATCAATACAAAGCCTCAATGTTCCATCCTTCTTCTTCACTAATAGTTGGAGCACCCCCATGGAGATACCTTTGGGTCGTATGAAACCCTTATCTAATAATTCTTGTAGTTGCTTCTTTAATTCCTCTAGCTTCAGTGGTGCCATTCTGTAGGGAGGCTTAGATATTGGGGTTGTACTAGGGACCGGATCAATAGCAAATTCACCCTCTCTATCTAGAGGTAAACAGGGGCAAGTCGATGCTGGGAATACATCGGGAAATTCTTTGACCACTGAAATTTCATCTAGGTGGGTTTCCTGATTTGAATGCTCCTTTACACACACCATATAACAAAAAAAACAACCTTTCTGCATAAGACGATAAGCTTGAAGTGCTGATATCAAGCAAGGAGGCAAATCATGCCTAATGCCCTCAAAGAAAAATATAGGCTGATCTGGTATGCAGAAAGTAATTATTTTTTTGTAACAATCAATACTAGTGTGATAAGAAGATAACCAATCCATGCCAAGTATAACATCAAAACCCTGGATCTCTAGGAGAATCACATCAGCAAGGAATTTGTGTTCTCCAATAGAAATCAAACAAGACGGGTAAACCAAGTTTGTTGCCAATGAATCTCCAACAGCAGTTGTTACATATAACATATAATCCAAGGGTCTAGGTAGAATATCCAAGTGACAAGCAAAGTATTGTGAAACAAAAGATAAGTTGGAGCCGGGATCAAACAAAACTTCTGCATTTCTCTTAGAAACATGAAGAATACCTTCAACCACGGATTTAGAAGCTTTTGAATCTTGTTCAGTGATAGCGTACACTCTAGCATGGGCTGAGGGTCTAGGAGACAGTGGCTCTTTCTTCTTCCTCATAGGGCAATCTTTTATTTGATGATCCAACTTTCCACAAACAAAACATGCTCCAGTCACCCAGAAACACTGACTTGTTTCATGATTTAATCCACATCTTGCACATGACTGAGTCCTCCGTAGTGGTTTTCCTTTTTCAAATCTAGATGTCTTAAACCTCTTGTTACTAGCTTCATATTCATTTTCTCTCATGCTTTTGCTAATGAATTTGTCCCTTTTGTTCTTGCTAATGATTTCTTGAATTTCATCCATGTCTCTTTCAATTTTCAAAGCTCTTTCTACCGTTTCCGCTTATGTTTGTAGCTTTAAGGCTGACATTCGACTTCTTATTGCCGGCCGCAATCCCCTTTCAAACCTTTTTGCTTTTCTAGATTCATCATCAGTCATATGGGTGGCAAACCTAGAGAGCTCAGTGAATTTAGATTCATACTTTGCAATCGTCATATTTCCCTGGATAAGATTCAAGAACTCCAATTCTTTTTTATCTCTTATACAATCTGGAAAATATTTATCGTTAAACCTCTCTTTGAATGCCTTCCATGTCATTGGCTCATGTTTGACTTCGAAAATCCTCTTAATCATTCTCCACCAGTGTTCAGCATCTCCTTCCAGCATAAAGGTAGCAAGAGAAACTTTCTGATCATCAGGGTAATTTAAGACGTTAAATATTTTCTCTATCTGCAGCATCCACCGTTCTGCTGCCATTGGATCAGACTCACCACTAAAGCTGGGAGGACTAAGCTTCTTGAACTGTTCAATTCCTGACCCCAATTGGTTTGATGTCCCTGTTTCATCATTTCTTCCAGGTTGGACATGTTGTTGTTGTTGTTGTTGTTGTTGCATCACTTGTGCCATAGTCTCCAAAGTCCGCATGATATCACTCAATTGATCAGCAGTAGATGCAACAGGAGAACCAGATGATCTCGTCATCCTTGCTTCCTAAAACATCAAAAAAACATTTTCTTTGATCAATCTCTAAATGATAGTAAAAAAAACCTCAAAACAATATTCTTAGTGATTCTCAAATCAGGCTCTGATACCACCTCTGTCACGCTCCCTCAAAAAATATCCATAATATTTAAAACTCAAGAAAACAAATCAATCCAGGATCCAAACACACATTTGAGGTCACTAAGAAAACATACAGAACAAAATTTCACCTCTATAGTCTACAATTTATAAACCCTGTGCAGTTCATAAACATACCACGCATCACTCGAAATTTCATACGATCTGAACTCCTCTCATCAAAATAATAACCCCAGTATAAATTCACAAGTGGGGAAATCTAAGCAGTCACCAAACCAACGTTTACCATAAGTCATGTCATTACACAAATTTAACTTAACTTTTCAAAATCCTAAACATGAGAGATCCTTTAACATACACAAAATCCACAAGTTTGGATTCATCGTCAACATTTGATTAGATACAGAGTGGCTCACACAACAAGTACATATATGCTAATAAAGATCTGCCCAAAATCTTCTAACTTTCTACTGCCTTCGCCCCATCTTAACATTTAAGCAAGCGATACGCTATCCCTAAAAAATTTATACAACAACGGGGTGAGCATAAAGAGCTCAAACAAGTGACTAACATATCCATGTCAAAAGAGGACAATTTCCAAAGAGATAAAGTATCAAAATGCAAGGCAGAACATACAAATTCATAGACGTAATATCGTTAGGGTGCAGAATCACAATTGTCATTTCAATCATACATAATTGGTTCATAAATGAAGGGGCATAGAGTAATTGGAGCATATCAATGACAAATGAAAACAAAATCGAACTTATCAATGGCATATGGAATGTCTCGAGCAGCATATCAATGGCGTATAGAACATTTCGAAGCATATCAACAATGAATGAACCAGTTCGAAGCATATCAATAACAAATACCGAAACAGAAGCTCAAACGTCGTCTTTGACATTGCATTCATATCATTCTTATCCAAAGCATGAACAAAAACACATAACCAAAGCTCTGGATATCATATCAAACATACAGAAGGTGGAATGGGACCTCAGACAGAATGTGATTCATCTATTTCTGAATGACCACCAGACAGAAGTCTCCCACGTCTGGGAGCTCCATCCACCCATGTCTAGGTGAAGCCAGAGGGGGCCGGCAGAGCATCGCAGGCTCTAAACACATACCCTTTACCATTTCTGGCATAGGTCCACATAAATATCACATACCCTTTACCATTTCTGGCAAAGGTCCACATAAATCCCACAAACACTAGAGTACAAGAGGGCAGTTTGATCAATAAGTAGCATATATCGGAAGCACACGCGGAACAACAAAACGTACATGTGCCTTTACGAGACAATACGATGCAAGCAACAATTTTCTCACCAATGTATTCAGATTTAGAATGAAATAAAAGCAAGGGTATACCGAGATTCCAAGCAATCATATTTAGCTCAATTCAAATAAGAAGGTTAGATGAATTCAATTTCCAAAGGAATGAAACAGAATACGCGAAATCGACCGAAGCTCAATTTCTGACAGAATTCCAGTGGCACATAGAACAAATACTTCAGATTATCAATTATGCTCCAATACCCTTAAGAACGCTGTTGTTGAAAGTTATATCAATCTGTTTTCTGTCGGAACAAGTTTCGTACGAATCATGGTTTCCAACAAGGAGTTACCTTTGATTTGGTAACGCAAGGTCAAAAACACAATCACTGTTTTGCAGAATACATAAGGTCGGATTCAACAGATAATAGGGTAGGCATTTGAATTCCAAAATTTTCAAACTATATTTCAAAAGAAAGGTTTTCAAGTCTAGTTTCGGACGAAGTCAGTTTGGTATAATTTAGAATTTCCAACAGGAACTTATAAGTATTTTAGTATCGAAAGGTCAGAAATTTTGATCCCTGTTTTGCAGCATCTATTGGCTCATTAGAAACAGATATTTGGGTAAGTAGTCGGTGTTCAAAATCTTCAAAATCTGTGTCAAAAGAAAGATATAAGAGTCTATTTTCAAACAAACTAGGTCCTGCCCAAATCTGCTTTTCGTACCAAAAATTATAGCTGGAACAGTATATAGGGGTCAGTTTACCGAAAAATTTCAGAATCCTTGGTTCTATGTCCAAAGAGAGACATTTCCGGTTCTTAATGGAATCTTTCAGATCTTTTTGAATCAACATAAGAACAGAAGCTAATATTCTGTAGGATGGGGTTAGAACACTTGCCTTTGAGAATTTTTGACCCCCAATTGAGAAGATTGAGTAAGAAACCTCAAGCCCCAATTTTTCTTCTTCTTCTTCTTCTCCCTTTCTTTTCTCTTCTTCTTTCTTTCTTTCTCTGTTCTTCCACACCGCAGCTGCCTTCTCTGGTTCCTTAAGAACGAAGGCAGAGTGGCTTAAGCGGTGGGATTTGTTATTTTGTGTGTTTTACAGTTTAGTCCTTGTTTTTATTATATTCATGATTTGGTCCTCAGGGTTTACACATAGGTCCTCAGATTCTTGTTTGAACAAATCCCCCAAATCTTAAGAATAAGTTATCTCTGATTCATACTCTAGCTCTTTTGTCAAATTTGAAATAGATACTACATTATCATTAGAAACTTATACGAAAATTCAGAAAATGAGGGATGTTACATATACGAATGCCCCATCCAGCCCTGTGCCACCCGGGGGGTTCTAGGGTGCTGATATGGCTGATGTTTTGCTCCGCACATGTCGTTCGCCGCGGCACGCAAGAACTGCCCAAAAACTGGCCAAAACGACCCAAAATCGGGCCAAAACTGGCCATTTTTGGTTGAGCGAGCGAGCGGCGGACAGCGAGAAGCAGCACCATCCCTACTATACGAATGCCCCATCCAGCCCTGAGCCACCCGGGGGGTTCCAGGGTGCTGAGACGGCTGATGTTTTGCTCCGCTCACGTCGTTTGCCGTGGCACACAAGAACGGCCCAAAAACTTGCAAAAACAGCCCAAAAACTGGCCAAAACTAGCCATTTTTTGCTGAGCGAGCGAGTGGTGGACAGCGAGCGAAGCGAGAGGCAGCACCGTCCCTGCTATATGAATGTTGTTAGGATCGGAGCGGCACTAAGAGGGGGGGGTGAATTAGTGCAGCGGATTAAAACGTTGATTTCGACAAATCTTTCGTGCAATAAAAATCAGAGTCGGAAGTGCTTAACTTGAAAACATATTCGCAAAGTTGTGCAGCAAAGGTAATGATGAAATAAAGCAAGTAAGAAGGTTTGCAGTAATGTACATAGCAATAATGAAATGCAAACCAGAGATTACGCCGTTTTTGAAGTGGTTCGGTCAAGCGACCAACATCCACTTGCGAGGCCCCTCTTCGATGAGGCTCCCACCTTCCACTAGCAAATCTCTTGAAGGGGAAGGGTGAATACCCCTCTTATAACTCTTTTACAAGCGGTTCACTCTCTTACAGATTTTCAGCAAGAAGGAAGGAGGTGAACACTAGCAAATTGAAAACAAGACTAGATAAGACATTTCTAAGGCCTTTCTCTTAAACAATTGCTGCTAAAAAAATTGTAATCTCAGCTGAAATTTGAGGGGTATTTATAGGCCTCAAGAGGATTCAAATTTGGGCTCCAAATTTGAATTCTCTTGGAGTTCCTGATGCTGGCGGTGCCACTGCTTGTCAGTGGCGGTGCCACCGCCTGTTAGTTTCTGACCTTGACAGTGCTGGGCGGTGCCACCGCCCAGCCCAGGCGGTGCCACCGCCTATAGTGTTTTCAGCCCACTAGTTGGGCTTCAATCTTGGACCAAACTAGTCCGAACTCGGGCCCAATTGGCCCCTACTTGGGTTATAGGATTAATACCTAATCCTAACCCTAATTAACATGCTAACTACGAATTTAAAGACATTTTATAAGCTATTACAAAGTCCATAAGTCAAGACTTCTTCCGGCGAACTTTCGGCGGTCTTCTGATAAACTCTCGGAAACCATTCTGTGGACTCCCGGCAAGCTCATAAACTTCACGATTTGATCTTGGTGAGTTCCAACGAGCTTCTTCAGCAAGCTCCGATCTCTCTCGGCGAGCTCCGCGAACTTCCCACGAACCTTTCAGTGAGCTTCCAAAAAACCCTTCGGCAAACTCCCTACTCATTCTCGGCTAGTTCCAGCACCATTCCCGACGAACCTTCGGACTTCCGTCGAACTCTCGAACTCCCATTGAATCCTTCGCTATTGACTCTGCACTTTGTTTCGCTTTATGTCTTTCTCATTATCATAGTTATTCCTACACACACAAACTAAAACTCTACTCCGATCTAAACAATTATTACAACGTGAATCGACATTCCGTTGCCCGGCACGTCATTAGTTGGCGCTTCGTCCGATTCTTCAGCGCATCGTCCTCTCTTGCGGCTTGTTGCCTAATCGGCGGTTGACCTCCGCAACCCTAATATCCTTGGCGCAATTCCGCTCTCCTTGGCCCGATGCCCGACGTCCGAAGCCTTCTGTTGTCCAATATCCTGACGTGATCTCCTCCGGCGCAACGTCAATTCCTCCTGCGTTAACTGTCTAATCCTGATCGAGTAGACCTGCATCACTCAAAATGTGGTTTAAATTATAAACACATATCAAGTGGTTTCATCATCAAAATACGAGATTCAACAAATGTTCCATCCAACCCTATGCCACTTGGGGGTTTCCAAGGTGTTGAGATGGCTGATGTTTTGCTCTGCTCACGTCGTTCGCCGCGACACACAAGAACTGCCCAAAAATTGGCCAAAACAGCCCAAAAACGGACCAAAACTAGCCATTTTTGACTGAGCGAGCCAGCGGCGAGCGGCGGACAGCGAGCGTAGCGAGAGGTAGCACCATCCCTGCTATACGAATGCCCCATCCAGTCCTATGCCACTCGTGGGGTTCCAGGGTGCTGAGATGGCTGACGTTTTGCTTCGATCACGTCGTTCACCGCGACACGCAAGAACTGCCCAAAAACTGGCAAAAACGGCCCAAAAACGGGCCAAAACTGGCCATTTTTGGTTGAGCAAGCGAGCGGCGGGCGACGGACAGTGAGCGAATCGAGAAGCAGCACCGTCCCTACTATACGAATGCCCCATCTAGCCCTGAGCCACCCGGGGGGTTCCAGGGTGCTAAGACAGCTGACGTTTTGCTTCGCTCACGTCGTTTGTAGTGGCACACAAGAACGGCCCAAAAACTTGCAAAAACAGCCCAAAAACTGGCCAAAACTAGCAATTTTTTGCTGAGCGAGCGAGCGGTGGACAGCGAGCGAAGCGAGAGGCAGCACCGTCCCTGCTATACGAATGTTCCATCCAACCCTATGCCACCCGGGGGGTTCCAAGGTGCTAAGATGGCTGACGTTTTGCTCCGCTCACGTCATTTGCCGCGGCACACAAGAACTGCCCAAAAATTGGCAAAAACAGCCCAAAAATGAACCAAAACTGGCCATTTTTGGCTGAGCGAGGGAGCGGCGAGCGGCGGACAGCGAGCGTAGCGAGAGGTAGCACCATACCTGCTATACGAATGCCCCATCCAGCCCTGTGCCACCCGGGGGGTTCCATGGTGCTGAGATGGCTGACGTTTTGCTCCGCTCACGTCGTTCGCCGCGGCACACAAAAACAGCCCAAAAACTGACCAAAACAGCCCAAAAACGGGCCAAAACTGGCCATTTTTGGTTGAGTGAGCGAGCGGCGAGCAGAGGACAGCTAGCGAAGCGAGAGGCAGCACCGTCCCTGCTATACGAATGCACCATCCAGCCATGTGCCACCCGGGGGGTTCCAGGGTTCTGAGATGGCTGACGTTTTGCTCCGCTCACGTCGTTCGTCGCGGCACACAAGAACGGCCCAAAAACTGGCCAAAACAGCCAAAAAACGAGCCAAAACTGGCCATTTTGGCTGAGCGAACGAGTGGCGGGCGGCGGATAGAGAGCGAAGCGAGAGGCAGCACCATCCCTTCTATACGAATGCCCCATCCAGCCCTGTGCTACCCGAGGGGTTCCAGGGTGCTGAGACGGCTGACGTTTTGCTCCGCTCACGTCATTTGCCGTGGCACACAAGAACGGCCCAAAAACTTGCAAAAACAGCCCATAAATGGGCGAAAACTAGCCATTTTTTACTGAGCGAGCGAGCGGCGGATAGCGAGCGAAGCGAGAGGCAGCACCGTCCCTGCTATACGAATGTTCCATCCAACCCTATGCCACCTGGGGGGTTCCAAGGTGCTGCGATGGTTGACGTTTTGCTCCGCTGACGGCGTTCGCCGCAGCACACAAGAACATCACAAAAATTGGCCAAAACAGCCCAAAAATGGACCAAAACTGGCCATTTTTGGCTGAGCGAGCGAGCGACGAGCGGCGGACAGCGAGCGAAGCGAGAGGCAGCACCGTCCCAGCTATACGAAAGCCCCATCCAGCCCTGTGCCTCCCGGGTGGTTCCAAGGTGATGAGATGGCTGACGTTTTGCTCCGTTCACGTAGTTCGCCGCGGCACACAAGAACGACCCAAAAACTGGCCAAAACAGCCCAAAAACGGGCCAAAACTGGCCATTTTTGGCTGAACAAGCGAGCGGCTAGCAGCGCACAGTGAGCGAAGTAAGAGGTAGCACCGTACCTACTATACGAATGCCACATCCAGCCCTATACCACCCAGGGGGTTCCAGGGTGCTGAGATGGCTGACGTTATGCTCCGCTCACCTCGTTCGCCGCGGCACGCAAGAACGGCCCAAAATCTGGCCAAAACAACCAAAAAACGAGCCAAAACTGGCCATTTTTGGCTAAGTGAGTGAGCGGCGAGCGGCGGACAGCGAGCGAAGCGAGAGGCAGCACCGTCCCTTCTATTCGAATGCCACATCCAGCCCTGTGCCACCTGGGGTGTTCTAGGGTGCTGAGATGGCTGATGTTTTTCACCGCTCACGTCGTTCACCGCGGCACGCAAGAACTGCCCAAAAACCGGCCAAAACGGCCCAAAAACGAGCCAAAACTGGCCATTTTTGGCTGAGCGAGCGAGCGGCGAGCGGCGGAGAGCGAGCGAAGCGAGAGGCAGCACCATCCCAGCTATACGAATGCCCCATCCAGCCTTGTGCCTCTCGGGGGGTTCCAGGGTGCTGAGATGGCTGACGTTTTGCTCCGCTCACGTCGTTTGCCGCGGCACACAAGAACGGCCCAAAAACAAGCCAAAACAGCCCAAAAACGTGCCAAAACTAGCATTTTTTGCTGAGCGAGCGAGCGAAGCGAGAGGCATCACCGTCCCTGCTATACGAATGCACCATCCAGCCCTGTGCCACCCGGGGGGGTCTAGGGTGCTGAGATGGCTGACGTTTTGCTCTGCTCATGTCGTTCACCGCGGCACACAAGAACGGCCCAAAAACTGGCCAAAACAGCCCAAAAAGGGCCAAAACTGGCCATTTTTGGCTGAGCGAGCAAGCGACGAGCGGTGGACAGCGAGCGAAGCAAGAGGCAGGACCGTCCAAGCTATACGAATGCATCATCTAGCCCTGTGCCACCCAGGGGGGTCCAGGGTGCTGAGATGGCTGACGTTTTGCTCCGCTCACCTCATTCACCGCGGCACACAAGAACTGCCCAAAAACTAGCCAAAACAGCCCAAAAACGGGCCAAAACTGGCCATTTTTGCCTGAGCGAGCGAGCGGCGAGTGGCGGACAGCGAGCGAAGCGAGAGGCAGCACCGTCCCTACTATACGAATTCCCCATCGAGCCCTGTGCCACCCGGGGCGTTCCAGGGTGTTGAGATGGCTGACAGTTTGCTCTGTTCACGTCGTTCACCGCGGCACGCAAGAACTGCCCAAAAACTGGCCAAAACGGCCCAAAAACTGGCCATTTTGGTTGAGCGAGCGAGCGGCGGGCGACGGACAGCGTGCGAAGCGAGAGGCAGCACCATCCTTGCTATACGAATGCCCCATCCAGCCCTGTGCCACCAGGGGAGTTCTAGGATGCTGAGATGGCTGATGTTTTGCTCCGCACAAGTCGTTCGCAGCGGCACGCAAGAACGGCCCAAAATCTGGCTAAAACAGCCCAAAAAGGGCCAAAACTGGCCATTTTTGGATGAGCGAGTGGCGTACAGCGAGCGAAGCGATAGGCAGCACCGTCCCTGCTATACGAATGCCCCATCCAACCTTGTGCCTCCCGGGGGGTTCTAGGGTGCTGAGATGGCTGATGTTTTGCTCCGCTGACGTCGTTCGCCGCAGCATGCATGAACTGCCCAAAAACTGGGCAAAACAACCCAAAAACGAGCCAAAATTGGCCATTTTTGGCTGAGCGAGCCAGCGGCGGACAGCGAGCGAAGCGAGAAGCAGCACAGTCCCTGCTATACGAATGCCCCATCCTGCACTGTACCACCCGGGGGGGTCTTGGATGCTGAGATGGCTGATGTTTTGCTCGGCACAGGTCGTTCGCCGTGGTACGCAAGAACGGCCCAAAATCTGGCCAAAACAGCCCAAAAACGGGCCAAAACTGGCCCTTTTTGTCTAAGCGAGCGGCGGACAACGAGCGAAGTGATAGGCAGCACCGTCCCTGCTATAAGAATGCCCCATCAAGCCCTGTGCCTCCCGAGGGGTTCCAGGGTGCTGAGATGGCTGACGTTTTGCTCCGCTCACGTCGTTCACTGCGGCATGCAAGAACTGCCCAAAAACTGGCCAAAATGGCCCAAAAAGGGCCAAAACTAGCCATTTTTAGCTGAACGAGCGAGCGACGAGCGGCGGAGAGCAAGCAAAGCGAGAGGCAGTACCATCCCCACTATACGAATGCCCCATCCAGCCCTGTGCCACTCCCGGGATTCCAGGGTGCTGAGATGGCTGACGTTTTGCTCCGCTCACGTCGTTCGCCGCGGCACACAAGAACGGCCCAAAAACTGACCAAAACAGCCCAAAAAGGTCAAAAACTGGCAATTTTTGGCTGAGCGAGCGAGCGGCGAGCAGCGGACAACGAGCGAAGCGAGAGGCAGGACAGTCCCTGCTATACGAATGCACCATCCAGCCCTGTGCCACTCGGGGGGGTCCAGGGAGCTGAGATGGCTGACGTTTTGCTCCGCCCACGTCGTTCGCCGTGGCACATAAGAACGGCCCAAAAACTTGCAAAAATAGCCCAAAAATGGGCCAAAACAGGCCATTTTTTGCTGAGCGAGCGAGCGGCGGACAGTGAGCGAAGCGAGAGGCAACACCGTCCCTGCTATACGAATGTTCCATCCAACCATATGCCACCCGGGGAGTTCCAAGGTGCTAAGATGGCTGACGTTTTGCTCCGCTCACGACGTTCGCAGCAGCACACAAGAACTGCCCAAAAACTGGCCAAAACAACCCAAAAACTGGCCATTTTTGGCTGAGCGAGCGAGCGGCGAGTGGCGGACAGCGAGCGAAGCGAGAGGTAGCACCGTCCCTGTTATACGAATGCCCCATCCAACCCTGTGCCACTCGGGGGGTTCCATGGTGCTGAGATGGCTGACGTTTTGCTTCGCTCACGTCGTTCGCCGTGGCATGCAAGAACTGCCCAAAAATAGGCCAAAACGGCCCAAAAAGGGGCCAAAACTAGCCATTTTTGGTTGAGCGAGCGAGCAGCGAGCAGCGAACAGCGAGCGAAGCAAGAGGCAGCACCATCCCTGCTATACGAATGCCCCATCCAGCCTTGTACCACCCAGGGGGTTCCAGGGTGTTGAGATGGCTGACATTTTGCTCCGCTCACGTCGTTCGCCGCGGCACACAAGAACGGCCCAAAATCTGGCCAAAACAACCCAAAAATAGGCCAAAATTGGCCATTTTTTGTTGAGCGAACGAGTGGCGAGCGGCGGACAGCGAGCAAAGCAATAGGCAGCACCGTCCCTGCTATACGAATGCACCATCCAGCCCTGTACCACCCGGGGGGTTCCAGGGTGCTGAGATTGCCGACGTTTTGCTCCGCTCACGTCGTTTGACGCGACACGCAAGAACGACCCAAAACCTGGCCAAAACAACTAAAAAACGGACAAAAACTGGCCATTTTTGGTTGACCGAGCGAGCGGCGAGCGGCGGACATCGAGAGAAGCGATAGGCAGCACCGTCCCTGCTGTACGAATGCCCCATCCAGCCCTGTGCCACCCGGGGGGTTCCTGGGTGCTGAGATGGCTGACGCTTTGCTCCGTTCACGTCGTTCACCGTGGAATGCAAGAACTGCCCAAAAAACGGCCCAAAAACGGCCCAAAAACGGGCCAAAACTAGGCATTTTTGGCTGAGCGAGCGAGCGGCGAGCGGCGGACAACGAGCGAAGCGAGAGGCAGCACCGTCCCTGCTATACGAATGCCCCATCCATCCCTGTGCCACCCGGGGGGTTCCAGGGTGCTTAGATGGCTGACGTTTTGCTCTGCTCACATCGTTCGCCACGGCACACAAGAACGGCCCAAAAACAGGCCAAAACAGCCCAAAAACGGGCCAAAACTGGCCATTTTTGGCTGAGCGAGGGAGCGACGAGCGGAGGATAGCGAGCGAAGTGAGAGGCAGCACCGTCCCTGCAATACGAATGCACCATCCAGCCCTGTGCCACCCGGGGGGTTCCAGGGTGCTGATATAGCGGACGTTTTGCTCCGCTCACGTCGTTCGCCGCGGCACACAAGAACTACTCAAAAACTGGCCAAAACAGCCCAAAAACGATCCAAAACTAGCCATTTTTGGCTGAGCGAGCGAGCGGCGGACAGCGAGCGAGGTGAGAGGTAGCACCGTCCCTGCTATATGAATGCCCCATCCAGCCCTGTGCCTTCCGGGGGGTTCCAGGGTGCTGAGATGGCTAACGTTGTGCTTCGCCCACGTCGTTCACCGCGGCACGCAAGAACTGCCCAAAAACTAGCCAAAACAGCCCAAAAACCGGCCAAAACTGGCCATTTTTGGCTGAGCGAGCGAACGAGCGGCGACCGGCGGATAGCGATCGAAGCGAGAGGCAGCACTATCCCTGCTATACGAGTGCCCCATCCAGCCCTATACCACCCGGGGGGTTCTAGGGTGCTGAGATGGCTGACGTTTTGCTTCGCTCACGTCATTAGCCGCGGCACGCAAGAACGGCCCAAAATCTGGCCTAACCAACCGAAAAACGGGCCAAAACTGGCAAAAACCGACCATTTTTGGTTGAGCTAGCGAGCAGCGAACGACGGACAGCGAGCGAAGCGATAGGCAGCACCGTCCCTGCTATACGAATGCACCATCCAACCCTGTGCCACCCGCTGGGTTCTAGGGTGCTGAGATGGCTGACGTTTTGCTCCGCTCATGTCGTTCGTCGTGGCACGCAAGAATTGCCCAAACACTGGCCAAAACGGCCCAAAAATGAGCCAAAACTAGCCATTTTTGGCTTAGCGAGCGAGCGAGCGACGAGCAGCGGACAACGAGCGAAGCGGGAGGCAGCACCGTTCCTGCTATACGAATGCCTCATCTAGCCCTATGCCACCCTAGGGGATCTACAGTGTTGAGATGGCTGACGTTTTGCTCTGCTCACATCGTTCGCCGCGGCATGCAAGAACTGCCCAAAAACTGGCCAAAACAGCCCAAAAACGGGCCAAAACTGGTCATTTTTGGCTGAGCGAGAGAGCGACGAGCGACGGACAGCGTGCGAAGCGAGAGGCAGCACCGTCCCTGCTATACGAATTCCCCATCCAGCCTTGTGCCGGTCGGGGGGTTCTAGGGTGCTGAGATGGCTGACGTTTTGCTCCGCACACGTCGTTCGTCGCAGCATGCATGAACTGCCCAAAAACTAGCAAGAACAACCCAAAAACGGGCCAAAACTAGCCATTTTTGGCTGAGCGAGAGAGCGACGAGCGGCGGACAGTGAGCGAAGCAAGAGGCAGCACCATCCCTGCTATACGAATGCCCCATCCGGCCCTGTGCCACCCGGCGGGTTCCAGGGTGCTGAGATGGCTGACATTTTGCTCCGCTCTCTTCGTTCATTGCGGCACACAATAACAACCCAAAAAAGGGCCGAAACTGGCCATTTTTGGTTGAGCGAGCGAGCGACGAGCGGCGAACAGTGAGCGAAGCGAGAGGCAGCACCGTCCCTGCTATACGAATGTTCCATCCAGCCCTATGCCACTCGAGGGGTTCCAAGGTGCTAAGATGGCTGACGTTTTGCTCCGCTCACGTCGTTTGCCGCGGCACACAAGAACTGCCCAAAAATTAGCCAAAACAGCCCAAAATCGGACCAAAACTGGCCATTTTTGGCTGAGCGAGCGAGCGGCGAGCGGCGAACAGCGAGCGTAGCGAGAGGTAGCTCCATCCCTGCTATACGAATGCCCCATCCAGCCCTGTGCCACCCGGGGGGTTCCATGGTGCTGAGATGGCTGACGTTTTGCTCTGCACGCGTAGTTCGTCGCGGCATGCATGAACTGCCCAAAAACTAGCCAAAACAGCCCAAAAATGGGCCAAAACTGGCCATTTTTGGCTGAGCGAGCGAGCGACGAGCGGAGGACAGCGAGCGAAGCGGGAGGCAGCACCGTCCCTACTATACGAATGCCCCATCCATCCCTGTGCCATCCGGGGGGTTCCAGGGTGCTGATATAGCTGACGATTTGCTCCGCTCACGTCGTTCGCCGCGGCACACAAGAACTGCCCAAAAACTGGCCAAAATAGCCCAAAAACGAGCCAAAACTAGCCATTTTTGGCTAAGTGAGCGAGCGGCGAGAGGCGGACAACGAGCAAAGCGAGAGGCAGCACCGTCGCTGCTATCTGAATGCCCCATCCACCCCCTGTGCCATCCGGGGGTTTCAGTGGTGTTGAGATGGTTGACGTTTTGCTCGCACCACGCCGTTTCGCCGAGGCACGCAAGAACTGCCCAAAAAACTAGCCAAAACAGCCCAAAAGGGCCAAAATGGCCATTTTTGGCTGGAAGAAGCGGCGGCGCAGCGCGGACAGCGAGCGGCGAGAGGCAGCACTATCCCTGCTATCTGAATGCCCCATCCAGCCCTGTACCACCCGGGGTTCGAGTGGTGTTGAGATGGCTGACGTTTTGCTCCGCTCATGTCGTTAGTCGCGACACACAGGAACGGCCCAAAATCTGGCCAAAATAACCCAAAAACGGGTCAAAACTGGCCATTTTTGGCTGAGGGAGCGAGTGGCGGACAACGAGCGAAGCGATAGGCAGCACCGTCCCTGCTATAGGAAAGCACCATCCAGCCCTGTGCCACCCGGGGGGTTCCAAGGTGCTGAGATGGCTGACGTTTTGCTCCGCTCAGGTCGTTCGCCGTAGAACGCAAGAACGACCCGAAAACAGGCCAAAACGGCCCAAAAACGGGCCAAAACTGGCCATTTTTGGCTGAGCGAGCGAGCGGTGAGTGGCGGACAACGAGCGAAGCAAGAGGCAGCACCGTCCCTGCTATACGAATGCACCATCCTGCCCAATGCCACCCGGGGGTTTCCAGGGTGCTGAGAAGGCTAACGTTTTGCTCTGCTCATGTCGTTCGCCGCGGCACACAAGAACGACCCAAAAACTGGCCAAAAGAGCCCAAAAAGGGGCCAAAAACGACCATTTTTGGCTGAGCGAGCGAGCGACGAGCGACGGACAGCGAGCGAAGCGATAGGCAGCACCGTCCCTGCTATACGAATGCCCCATCAAGCCCTGTGCCACCCGGGGGGTTCCAGGGTGCTGAGATGGCTGACGTTTTGCTCCGCTCACGTCGTTCGCCGCGACACACAAGAACGGCCCAAAAACTGGCCAAAACAGCCCGAAAACGAGCCAAAACATGCCATTTTTGGCTGAGTGAGAGAACGGCGAGCGGCGGACTGGGAGCGAAGCGAGAGGCTGCACCGTCCCTACTATACGAATGCCCCAACCAGCCCTATGCCACCCGGGGGTTTCCAGGGTGCTAAGATGGCTGACGTTTTGCCCCTCTCACGTTGTTTACCGCGGCACACAAGAACGACCCAAAAACTTGCAAAAACAGCACAAAAAGGGGCCAAAACTTGCCTTTTTTGGCTGAGCGAGCGAGCGGCGAGCGGCGGACAACGAGCGTAGTGAGAGGCAACACCGTCCCTGCTATACGAATGCCCCATCAAGTCCTGTGCCACCCGGGGGGTTCCAGGGTGCTAAGATGGTTGACGTTTTGATCCGCTCACGTCGTTCGCCGCGACACACAAGAACGACCCAAAAACTGGCAAAAACAGCCCAAAAACAGGCCAAAAATGGCCATTTTTGGCTGAGCGAGTGAGTGGCGAGCGGCAGACAGCGAGTGAAGCGAGAGGCAGCACCGTCCTTATATATCTGAATGCCCCATCCAGCGTTATTGCCACCCGGGGTCCAGGTGTTGAGATGGGCTGACGTTTTTACTCGGCTCACATTGTTCGCCATGCACGCACGCAAGAACTTCCCAAAAACTGGCCAAAACGGCACAAAAACGGGCCAAAACTGGTCATTTTTGGCTGAGCGAGCGAGCGGCGAGTGGAGGACAGCGAGCGAAGTGAGAGACAGCACCGTACCTGCTATACGAATGCCCCATCCGGTCGTGTGCCACCCGGGGGGGTCCAGGGTGCTGAGATGGTTGACGTTTTGCTCCGCTCACGTCGTTTGCCATAGCAAACAAGAACGGCCGAAATACTGGCCAAAACAGATCAAAAAGGGCCAAAACTGGCCATTTTTTGCTTAGCGAGCGAGCGGTGAGCTGTCATGGAATTAGTTGGTTTTGCCTAAGTCCTGCGGCACCCTTGCGTGTCCATCCGCAAAGGTCAGCCTCCTCGAAGCCTCCCATGGTCCCTTAGGTCCCACAAAAGAGAAAACAGGACAAAGAAAAGGCCTCACTCGGGATCCACATGCAAACATCTCCAAAAAACACTTTATAGACAATACAAATTACAAACAGACTTTACAAGCTCTGAACAGTTGCACAACAAAGGGTAAAATGGTCCATTACAGACCGACAATCTCTCACACGTGTCCACATGATACAACCTTTATTTACAAGCCTAAAGCGGCCACCGACCCAACTAAAATGGGACTATCAAGCCTTCGACCGTCCCCTACATGCTGTACAAAGCATGGACATACCAAAAGACACGGACATACATAAGCATTACATCAAACACCCTGTTTAAAAGTTTGTCCGTGACATTCTCCCCCACTTATTCCTTCGACGTCCTCGTCGAAGCCTTTGTCGACACTGCAACTCCTTGCCTCTACTGAGTCTTCAATCTTCTGCTCCAGCTGCAATGCGTCCCTTGGCTCCCAACTGCTCTCCACTATTGTTTTCGAGTCGTCGAACCTTTTGATCCGCCATGCTGCTTCAACTCACCAATGACTCTGACTCCAGTGTGGGGTTGGCTGAGTTGTGTTGATCCTTGTTGATTCCTACGGATCCTTCAAATGAAGGAAAATACCATCCTTACTGCGCTAGTCTCTCAAATGCCTCATGCTGCTTGAATTGGGTGGATGCTTAATGGAGCTTTTAACGAGCATCGTCTCGCAAACTTCTGAAGATTTGGGTCCTTCCTCCACAAAATTTGCTCATTGACTCTTCTTTCACTTAGTTGTCACATCTAAGTAGGTTCGCATCACTTCCGCTTTCGATTGGCATTTCGTTGGGAAATGAAGTAGACAATCTACTCTCAGTAACACTAATCACCGTTTGGTGAGGATTTGACAACTATTGTCTTCCATTATCTTCGAAGGGTCTTTGAACTTTTGCAGCGGTCCTCTGCTGGATAGATAAGAGAATTGGGGTACTCGGTTTCGCCCATTCTCTTAAGGGTTGAGAAGGCAAAAGGTTACTTGACTTAGCCGCCTCCTCGAGGTTGTACTCCATGCATCGAAATTGGTTATGCGACCTTCGCTTTGCTCTTTGCTCACACTTCAAGCACTTGAAGTGTTTGCACTCTTGGCGCGTTGAGTTAGCTACCGTGATTCACCTTCTCAATGTCATTGAACTTCCGGAATGCGAAGTTTTCACCCCAACTTGGAGTAATTCTCTAATAGGTTTGGTTGCTTCGGGATTGTACCGAGTCTTCTCCATCAACTCGCCGCCTACTCCCCCCGAGTAGCGAAGGTCCAGCTGCCAGCGTCGACTACTTACCGTTCCTTGGTCGTGCACTCTTGCATAACTCGAAGTCCTTCACTTTCGGCTATCTTGATGAGAAACTCATTGACACCAGTCTTACGAAGATCCTTGGCCTTTGCCCTTCAGCCTTGTCTCGGTACTTGGAGTTTGCCTCTGTATGCTCCACCTCCTCGGCCCCTTTCATGACCAAGCGCTCTCCCTCCATGAGAGCAAGGGATCAATGACTTTCACGAAAGTCCCGCCTCTGCGGTACCATGGCGCTGCCATGCCCATGGCACTATTATCTGTTGACTCGCATCTGCATCCCTTTTCTTCACAATCAGTAGACATGCCTCTGTGGTACTCCTCTGAGTCCACCTCCATTCTAACTGATACTTGATTTTGGGTAACTAAGTCCCTCTGGACTCGTCGTCGCTTCCTCGCCCCTTTCGACCCCCTGCTTCAACACCTCTGTGTTCTCCAAGCAGCACCCTTTGGTCGATGGACAGACAGACTGCAACTCCCATGCACGGCCTCTGCCATCACGTTGTAGGGTTTGCACTGATTCTGTTCTCCTTAGCTTCCTTGGTAGCAACGTTAAACACTTTCGACCTTGTCCTCGACTTGTCGGGCTCCCTTAAGCTTAATATGAGCTCGGAGCAGTCCAACTCTCCGGTTGTTTCGATCATACCGCTGTATGATCAAGTCCCTCCGATGGGACTCACTGATACTTGCATTCGAACTTTTCCCTTGGTGGAACACAGCCCCCATATGTTGATGACCAAGGCTTTCATCCGATGCAAAATTCGATGCACGCACGGAAGACCCGCCTCTGCGGTACCATGGCCTTCACTCCTTGAATCCATAGCCCTTCTTGCCGTCATGTTGTTCACCGAAGTGGAGCTTCCAGTAGCTCCCGATCATACCTCCGTATGATCTAGTCCCTCACGGGGCTAGGTTGTGTGAATCGCATTGCCACGAACTGTTCCACCACGATCCGCTGCACCATGTCGCCTCCTGATGACATCTCTATTGAATTCTGATCCTTGTGGGATGAACCCGAATTGTGAACCCTTCATGTGTGGCCTCTACCAATACATCGCAGGGTCTCTTCCACCTTCGATTTTGTTCGCTCCTTTGGCAATCGACCTTCATCCACCCACTCTTGGGTCACACCACGATGAAGCACCGCTCTAGGACAGTCCATCGCCTAGTAGCTCCTAAAGTCCCCCGACTTCGCTGCAATTAGTGCACCATTGTCTGGATCCTAGGCCTCTACCCCTACCAGCACAATCTTCGCTGCGCATCGCCTCCTTTATAGCAACTTGAATGACAATACTGTGGCATATTCTTCAAGAGTATCCGCCTCTACGTCCTCTTACCCCGTGCTAAGGCCTTCTGATCCCAACTTCGCCTCCGCAAATTGAGTCGCCTTAGTTCCTCCATCAAATGCTCCTCCGAGATAAAGTGCATGTGCCCAGAAGCTCCCTTCGTCTTTGGCACTATGCAAGATGAGTCCGCTCCGACAGAATGAATGACCCATGGAACAACATGATCCTGCTCTTGCCTCTGCAAGAGTTCATGTCCTTGACCTCTATCCAAGGAAAGCACTATGCCTCTGGTCCATGTTCCATCTTCTATGCTGGCTCCCTTCATGCGGCTTGGGTACTTCGCCAAGTTACACCCAAGTTGCTCCGCTCCTCGTTTTTGCATTGAGTCGATGGTGGCCCTCGCACCCACCATTCCACGGGTCAACCCTCCCTTGAGTCCGATCTCTATATCGACTCCAAGTGTGCCTTCATTTGTGTTGCTTTGGGTCGCTCCCCCACTTGATCTCGCAATGCATCCACCAATGCATTCTCTCAAGCGAGATCATGCGACGACTCCTCGCCGCTTGCTCAGTCCATTGAGCTTCGTGGAGTTGTTGTTTGTTGAGGTACTCCTCCTCAACTTGTGAGGTCCATCCCACATGATTCTCCCTCTGGAGAGCCGGGACTTATCCCTCCTGGATAACTGTCCCGTTGGAGCAATATCTCTCTTCATTTTGGAGACCACCATCCCCTTGGACTACACCGATCTGCTGAACAAACTGTGCATTATTCTGCCTCTTGCAAACACACTTGCTAGATTGCGACTCCACGTCAATACAGTCCCCGCTGCACCCCTCAAGGCCTAGCAACATGCTGAACTAGTTGCACCATTCAGCCTCCTACGGACGTATCCTTTGCATGCCAAGAGAAAGTTTCAATGCTCCATGGGCCGAAGTTTGATTAAGCCTTTGGGATGGCCTGAACATTCCGTCATCCGTGATACAAGCCCATGTATGAGTACCAAATTCTTCGAGCTAGCAATTCCCCTCACCTCTGTGAGCTTTGCATAACTCTTTTGGTCGTTGAGCAACTCATTCCACCTTGGATGGTCTCATCCTTTACCAAGCACCTCGCTTGCCTTGAGCACTATCAAGTATAGTTGTCAACGTTGAGCCGTAGCTCAAACTCAGCCATCCCAACCTTTGTGCGCTTCACATTCTTCCAAGCTTGTCTGTTCTCGTGGTGCCTCTTGCGCGAAGGGTTGGCCATTCCTCTGAATGCCAATCTCAGATGCCCGCTCCTTTGAGCGACTCCTCTTCCCTACATCTCCATGCCCGTTTTCCCCCAAACGGTCGTGTGTGTGCTGATTGCCCTCAACGCAACCCCGCTAGGTCCCTCACGTTTGCATGCTTAGTGTTTGTATGAGTGCTTGTCCCGCTCTGATACCATCTGTCACGGACTTAGGCAAAACCAGGTAACGATTTGCTCTAGGGTCCCATCCAGCCCTGTACCACCCGGGGGGTTCCAGGGTGCTGAGATGGCTGACGATTTGCTTCGCTCACGTCGTTTGCTGCGGCACGCAAGAACGACCCAAAATCTGGCCAAAACAACCCAAAAACGGGCCAAAACTGGCCATTTTTGGCTGAGCGAGTGACGGACAGCGAGCGAAGAGATAGGCAGCATCGTCCCTGCTATAAGAATGCACCATCCAGCCCTATGCCACACGGGGGTTCGTGGTCTTTGAGATGGTCGACGCTTTTTGCTCGCTCACGCCGTTTCGCCACGCGAACGCAAGAACTGCCAAAAAACTGGCCAAAACGACCCAAAATGGGGCCGGCCATTTTTTTCGAGCGAAAGCGAGGGCGGACAGCGAAATTTAAACGAGAGGCAGCACCATGCCTGCTATACGAATGCCCCATCCAGACCTGTGCCACCCAGCGGGTTCCAGGTTGCTGAGATGGTTGTCGTTTTGCTCCGCTCATGTCGTTCGCCACGGCACACAAGAACGGCCCAAAAACAGGCCAAAGCAGCCCAAAAAGGGCCAAAATTGGCCATTTTTGGCTGAGCGAGCGAGCGACGAGCGGAGGACAGCTAGTAAAGCGAGAGGCAACATCGTCCTTGCTATACGAATGCACCATCCAACCCTGTACCACCTGGGGGGTTCCAGGGTGCTGAGTTGGCTGATGTTTTTCACCGCGCAAGTCGTTTGCCGCGGCACGCAAGAATTGCCCAAAAACTGGCCAAAACTGGCCATTTTTGGTAGAGCGAGCGAGCGGCGAGCGGCGGTCAGCGAGCGACATGAGCGGAGCAAAACGACAACCATCTCATCAACCTGGAACCCGCTGGGTGGCACAGGTCTGGATGGGGCATTCGTATAGCAGGCATGGTGAGATGGTTGTCGTTTTGCTCCGCTCATGTCGTTCGCCACGGCACACAAGAACGGCCCAAAAACAGGCCAAAGCAGCCCAAAAAGGGCCAAAACTGGCCATTTTTGGCTGAGCGAGCGAGCGACGAGCGGAGGACAGTTAGTAAAGCGAGAGGCAATATCGTCCCTGCTATACGAATGCACCATCCAACCCTATACCACCCGGGGGGTTCCAGGGTGCTGAGTTGGTCGACGCTTTTCACCCAGCGCAAGAAGTCGCTTTGCTGACGCACGAAGAATTGCCAAAAACTAGCCAAAACTGGCCATTTTTGGTAGAGCGAAGCGGCGGCCGGCGAAGTGGCGGTCAGCTTGAAATAAGCAAGAGGCAGCACCGCCCCTACTATATCGAATGCCCCATCCAGCCCCGTGCCACCTGGGGGGGGTTCAGTGGTGTTCGAGATGGCTGACGTTTTTCTCTCGCTTACGCCGTTTCGCGACGCACAAGAACGCCCAAAACGTGCAAAAACAACCTGAAAAAAAAGGGCCAAAACTGGCCATTTTTGGTTTTGGCGAAGGCGGACAGCGAAAGTGAAGCGAGAGGCAGCACCGCCCCTGCTATCTGAATGCCCCATCTAGCCCTGTGCCACCCGGGGTTCAGTGTTGTTGAGATGGTTGACGCTTTGATCCGCTCATGTCGTCGCCACCAAGACACAAGAACGCCCAAAAAAACAGGGCCAAAAACGGGCCAAAATAGGCCATTTTTGGCTGAGCGAGCGAGCGGCGAGCGGAGGACAGCGAGCGAAGCGAGAGGCAGCACCGTCCCTGCTATACGAATGCACCATCCAGCCCTGTGCCACCTGGTGGGTTCCAAGTGGCATAGATGGCTGACGTTTTGCTCCGCTCATGTCGTTCATCGTGGCACATAAGAACTACCCAAAAACTGGCCAAAACAGCCCAAAAACGGGCCAAAACTGGCCAATTTTGGTTGAGCGATCGAGCGGCGAGCGGCGGACAACGAGCGAAGCGAGAGGCAACACCGTCCCTGCTATACGAATGCCCCATCCAGCCCTGTGCCACCCGGGGGGTTCTAGGGTGTTGAGATGGTTGATGTTTTGCTCCGCTCACGTCGTTCGCTGCGGCACGCATGAACTGCCCAAAAACAGGCAAAAACGGCCCAAAAATGGGCCAAATCTGGCCATTTTTGGCTGAGCGAGCGAGCGGCGAGCGGCGGACTGCGAGCGAAGCGAGAGGCAGCACCATCCCTACTATACGAATGACCTATCCAGCCCTGCGCCACCCAGGGGATTCCAGGGTGCTGAGATGGTTGAAGTTTTGCTCCGCTGACGTCGTTCACCGCGGCACGCAAGATCGGCCCAAAATCTGGCCAAAACAGCACAAAAACGTGCCAAAATTGGCCATTTTTGGCTGAGCGAGCGACGGACAGTGAGCGATGCGATAGGCAGCACCGTCCCTACTATACGAATGCCCCATCCAACTTTGTGCCACCCGAGGGGTTCCAGGGTGCTGAGATGGCTGACGTTTAGCTCCGCTCTCGTCGTTCGCCGCGCCACGCAAGAACTGGCCAAAACGACCCAAAAAGGGCTAAAATTGGTCGTTTTTGGCTGAGCGAGGGAGCGGTGAGTGGCGGACAGCTAGCGAAGCGAGAGGCAGCACCATCCCTGCTATACGAACTCCCCATCCAACCTTGTGCCACCCGGGGGGTTCCAGGGTGCTGAGATGGCTGAAGTTTTGCACAGCTCACGTCGTTCGCCGTGGCACACAAGAACTGCCCAAAATCTGGCCAAAACGGCCTAAAAACTGGCCATTTTTGGTAGAGCGAGCGAGCGGCGAGCGGCGGACAACGAGCGAAGCGAGAGGTAGCACCGTCCCAGCTATAAGAATGCCCCATCCAGCCCCGTGCGACCCGGGGGGTTCCAGGGTGCTGAGATGGCTGACGTTTTGCTCCGCTCATGTCGTTCGCCGTGGCACACAAGAACGGCCCAAAAACTGGCCAAAACAACCCAAAAACAGGCCTAAATTGGCCATTTTTGGCTGAGTGAGCGAGCGTCGAGCGGCGTACAGCGAGCGAAGCGAGAGGCAGCACCGTCCCTGCTATATGAATGCCCCATCCAGCCCTGTGCCACCCGGGGGTTTCCAAGGTGCCAAGATGGTTGTCGTTTTGCTCCGTTCACGTCATTCGCCGCGGCACGCAAGAATTGCCCAAAAACTGGCCAAAACGGGCTAAAAAATGGCCAAAACTGGCCAATTTTAGCTGAGCGAGAGAGCGGCGAGCGGCAGACAGTAAGCACAGTGAGAGGCAGCACCTGTTAGGATCGTAGCAGCACTAAGAGGGGGGGGGTGAATTAGTGCAGCGGATTAAAACTTCGGTTTTTAAAAAATCTTTCGTATGATAAGAGCGGAACTTGACAAGCTTAATCTTGAAAGCGTATTCTTAAATATGCGCAGCAAAAGTAATAAGGAACTAAAGCATATAAGAAGGTTTGCAATAATGTAAATAGCAATAATGAAATGCAAACCAAGGATCACGCCGATTTTAGAGTGGTTCGGTCCAAATGACCTACTCCACTTTATGAGGCCCCTCTTCGATGAGGCTCTCACCTTCCACTAGCAAGTCTCTTGAAATGGAAGGGTAAATACCCTCTTACAACTCTTTACAAGCGGTTCACTCTCTTACAGATTTTCGAGAAGAGATGAGGTGAACACTAGCAAATTGAAAAGAAGACAAACTAACACTTTTCTAAGACCTTTCTCTCAAACTCTTGCTGCTCAAAAAAGTTGTTATCTCAGCTGAGATTTGAGGGGTATTATAGACCTCAAGAGGATTCAAATTTGGGCTCCAAAATTTGGGCTCCAAAATTCAAATCCTCTTTGGGTTCCCCGATCTTTGGCGGTGCCACTGCCCAGCCATAGCGGGTGCCACCGCCCAGCCTTCAGGTGCTGGCGGTGCCACCGCCCAACCTAGGAGGTGTCACCGCCCAGCACTTTCGGGTGCTGGGCGGTGCCACCGCTTCAGCCCAGCGATGCCACCGCCTACAGTGTTTTCAGCCCCGCTATTCTGATGTTTTCAGCTCACCGCCTACAATGTTTTCAGCCACAGTGTTATAGGCCCTACTTGGGTTATAGGATTAATACCTAATCCTAACCCTAATTAACATGCTAACTATAAATTTTAAAGACATTATATAAGCTATTACAAAGTCCATAAGTCAAGACTTCTTCCGTGAAGCCGGGTGAACTTTTCGCGGTCTTCCGATAAACGCTTCGGAAACCATTTCATGGACTCCGGCAAGCTCTTAAACTTCACGATTTGATCTTGGCGAAGTTCCAACGAGCTTCTTGGCAAGCTCCGATCTTTCTCGGCAAACTCTGCGAACTTCCCACGAACCTTCCGGGCGAAGCTTCAAAAAACCCTTCGGCAAGCTCCCTACTCATTCTCGGCTAGTTCCGCAGCGTTCCCGACGATCCGCCGGACTTCCGTTGAACTCTTGAACTCCCAACGAATTCTTCGTGGCTTGACTTTGCACTTTGTTTCGCTTCATGTCTTCATCGTTATCGTAGTTAATCCTGCACATGCAAACCAAAACTCTACTCCGATCTAGACGGTTATTACAACGCTAATCGACATTCCGTTGTTCCCCAAGACGTCATTGGTTGGCGTTTCGTCAATTCTTCAGCCAGATCGTCCTCTTTGCGGCTTGTTGCCCAATCGGCGGTTGACCTCCGCGAACCCCGATATCCTTGGTGCAATTCCGCTCTCCTTAGCCCGATGCCCGACGTTCAAGCCTTTCGCCGCCCAATATCTCGACGCGGATCTCCTCCGGCGCAACATCAATTCCTCCTGCGTTAACTGTCTAATTCTGATCGAGTAGACCTGCATCACTCAAAATGCAGTTAAACATCTAAACACAATCAATTAGTTTCATCATTAAAATCCGAGATTCAACAGCACCGTCCCTACTATACCAATGCCCATCCAGCCTTGTGCCACCCGGGGGGTTCTAGGGTGCTGAGATGGCTGACGTTTTGTTCCGCTCACGTCGTTCGCCGCGGCACACAAGAACGGCCCAAAAATAGGCCAAAACAGCCCAAAAACGTGCCAAAACTATCCATTTTTGGTTGAGCGAGCAAGCGATGAGCGGCGGACAGCGAGCAAAGTGAGAGGCAGCACCGTCCCTGCTATACGAATGCCCCATCCAGCCCTGTGCCACCCGGGGAGTTCCAGGGTGCTGAGATGGCTGATGTTTTGTCCGCGTTCGTCGTTCGCCGCGGCACTAGCCATTTTTGGCTGAGCGAGCGAGCGGCGAGCGGCGAGCGGCGAGCGGCGAGCGGCGAGCGGCGGATAGCGAGCGAAGCGAGAGGCAGCACCGTCCCTGCTATACGAATGCCCCATCCAGCCCTGTGCCACACGCGGTGTTCCAGGGTGCTGAGTGTTGGGAAATCCTTGGGGGCGACATCATATGTGCAGCGGAAGAACAAGAAAAACAAAATCCCCGATTCCTAAAGAGATGTTCGTCGTCATGCGAAGATTGGTACGCAAAAATCCGTGAAACATGAAACTGCGTATAGAGTAGATTGTGTTACCTAGGGAGATCGTATATCTCTGTTTTCTTGCAGATCCTTAGGAGAGGGTGAAGGAGGTCAAGCGTCCTCCTCTCTAGCGGTGATCCACACAGCAGGGTTGCGACGACGCTCCTCAAAACTCTAGACCTACTCTGAGGTAGAGATGGAGAGGAGAATAGGAAAAGGCAAACAAAAGCTCTCTATCCCATGGGGCTCTGAATCCCTCCTATTTATAGAGGTCCCTTGTCATACCCTAATGGGTCCTCCCCTAGTGGGTATTGGATTTGCATCCAATAAGACAAGGGCTCCGTCGGATATCTCATATCCGAACCTCTATTCATCGCAATGCCTACCATATGTGTATGATCCTCTAGGCCCAATATCGAGCTGGCCGTGAGTCATACCTGTCAGAACTCCTTCTAACTCAGTGAATTATTATCTCTGTAATAATTCACTCGACTCATCGACTACGGATGTAATAGGCCACTACGCCGTAGTCCCCAGACGATACAGGGGAATCCAATCCATTGGACATGTCTATCCTCGATATCGTGGTACCTATAGTCCCTCATCCATCTAATATACCGAGACCGAGATATCGAAAGCATGGTGTTGTCAGACCCAAATGGTTTCTTCTCGAGTCTCGCTCTAATCGGATTCTCCCGGAGAACTCTTTCTCTCTCAACCTGAATGACCCTGTCCAAGGATTTGTCTGAGCAAGAACACATGGGATATTCCTCTCATGATGCCGAGAGTGGATGATCCTCTATCGACACTCAATAGCCCTCGTAAGGTCGAATACCACTCCCAATGACCAACTGTACTAAATCTGGGACAGCCAAACCTATAAGTCTAGTATCTAAGACTGGAGCACTCATACAGGACATCCTTGGTTTCTCAAGTCTAAGGACCAGATACACCACTAGGACTACAGAATCGCTGTCTGACAATAAGGCATCATCAACCATCCAGCATTCCGTAAGCGGATCAATCAGTGAACTCATTCTCCAATGAGCACCTATACTGTATCCCTAGTGTCCCTACACAAGCAGCTATGAGACCAGCTGCATCCATCATATAGACTTTTTTTTTTTTGGTAAGTAAAAGTAAATTGATTATGTGTAAAGTTTTTACAAATAGCTTTATCTATACAAGTCATAGACAAAGCCAAGTAACTTATGGAGTTCGAATGCGATAGTTATGACTACACATGCTGTAGAAAATGTTTATCCAGATATATCAAAACTACCTGTGGGTACATAATTTGGCATCATTCCCAAGATCTTTAGCTAATAGCAAAATTAAATTTGATAAAAATATCTTTTTCTCTTTGGGTAAAGTGCTCCGTTTTGAGATCTTGCTCCATACAGGATCTTGAGTCTCTAATAATCTCTTTCAATACCGAAAGCATTGTTTTCGTGGTTGACATTCAAAGATTCTGTTACATCTCTCCTTTCACATCCACCAAATAGCGCATCTAAAAGTAACCTTTGCCAGTTGTGTGAGAGGCCCTTTTCTTGAGAAACATTGCATGAGGTCGCCTAGTTCTTGGTGCAAGTTTGGTTGCGGCAGTCTATTGAGTTCAAATCGCTGGAGAATCTCCTTCCATATCCATTTTGTATAATCACAAGCAAAATAGAGGTGGTTAACATGATAGATACCTCTTCTTTTCATATTGTCTATTGTAGGTAGTTTATTGAGAAGGGCCTGCCATGTACATAAGGAATGTCTTTGTGATCCCGGTTGATCCCATGTCCAACTGCTTGGGACCCACTTGTTATTTCTTTGCCTAATTTGATTCCATGCGGATGTGGCACTAAATTTGCCATTGTCATGAGGCCAAATAAGTATATATGAAGAGTTGTTCCTGATTGGAATAGCTATAATAGTCGGCCAAAGTGATAATATTTCGGGAGAAATAGGATTAGGGAGACACCAAAACCATTAGCAATGAACTCTAAAAAACCTTCCAATCTTTGGGAGCCCCAAGATCTTTTCAGATTCTGTCACCATATAATTGAAATATACTCTTCCAATTCACCCAAGGATCGTACCACATATTAGTACTAGTTCGGGAAAGAGATTGCATAGGAAATGTGTTTGATTAGCCAATTCCTTGCCTTTAAAATTCCTTTCCAAGTCTGCAGAGTGGTATGTTCTTGTTGAAATTTCCCAGATTGATTCCTTTGAAAGATACCTAGCAGAAACCCAATGTGACCATAAGGAACATTTGTTTTGCAAAAGATCTCACAATTGCTGCACTGCACATGCTTGATTCCAATCTCTAGTATTTCTCAAGTTTAGCCCCTTCATCTTCTTCGGTTTGCAAATGCTATCCCAATTTACCATATGCATTGCCTTATCATTTGTGCCATTCCGAAGAAGTTCATTAATAACCGCTCAATATCTTGGAGAAGTCCAAGAAAGTAGAAGAAATGCATTACACCAATATATAGAGTAGGAGTGTAATACCCAACTAATGAGTTCGAGTCGCCCCGCTTTTGATAGAAACCTATTTTTCCAAGAAGAAATTCTATTCTTTATTTTTTTGCAAGATAATGACAGTGGGTTTTGTGAATGCCTCGTGGATATGAGCGGGAGACCCAAATAAGGAACGGCAAGCTTCCCTCACTAACCCCCAAAGTTTATGCAACAAAGACATTATCCTCAACGTAAGGGCTCATATATACTTTACTTTTCGCATGATTTAACTCAAGTCCGAAACCATACCAAAGTCATTCATAATAGTAGCCGTGTTCTTTACCAAGTTGGTTCATTTTGGAGAAAGATAAGTAAGTCATCGTAAATGTTATATGTGATATATGAACAGAACCAGAATGGGTACCTTAATGCTGCCATTTAAGACTGCGTGTTCCAACATACAGCTAAGTCCTTCCATCGCAATAGTAAAAAGATACAAAGAGAGTGGATCCCCTTGTCGGATGCCATTCGTGCTCCCAAAAAAACCATTTGATGAGCCATTAAAGAGTATCGAAAACTCTGGAGTTTCCAGGCAAGATTGAATCCAATTAACCTATTGCTGTGGGAAGTTCATATCGAGGAGCATCTTATAGATAAACTTCCTATTAACTGAATCAAAGGCTTTCCGTAAATTAGCTTTAAAACATATTTTTGTCCCTCTTGCTTTTGAATGCAAATCTTTGACCAAGTCATTAGCAAGCAAAATGTTATGATGTATACTTCTCCCTTTGATGAAAGTAGCTTGATTTGGGCTAATGATCTTGTGTATTACCTTTTGCATTCTATTTGCCAATACTTTGGAGATGATCTTGTAAATAAAGTTGCATAATGATATGGGTCGATAGTTCTCTAGTGAATCACCCTGATTCTTTGAATTAAGGAAATAAAAGTGCAATTCATCTCTAAGAATATGACCTGAAGAGAAAAAATGTTGGCAAGCCTTGATCACATCATTTCCAATAAAAGACCAAGCAGTTTGGTAAAATTCATTTTGGAAATCCATCCGGACTGGGCTTTTGTGCTTTGGTGACTTAAAGACAACACATACAATTTTGTCATCTGTAATTGGGGCATTAAGGAGTGAAATAGCTTCCGAATCAAGTTTTCTAGTCGGCTCCACATGAATGTTATTAGGTTTCCCAGCTTTGATTGAGTAAGGAATAAAAAAATTGCTCTGTGTGTGCTTTAACCTCATCTAAATGCTCAATAAGATTATCATCTTTGTCTCTGCATTTGCTAATACGGTTAACAGCCCTTCGAGTAGCAATTGAAGCATAGAAAAATTTAGTATTGGAATCCCCTAGTGTAAGCCAATGCTGTCGAGACTTCTGCTTTGGAAAACTTTCCTCCTGTTTTAAGGCTTGAATGAAGTTATTTCTGGCTTCTGTCTCGTTGTAGATAATATTTTCATCATTTAGCTGAAGTTGCAGCTCATGTTGAAATGACATTAGTTCCTTTCTGCAAAATTGAACTCTGGTGTTAATATTAACAAAGGTATTTGTATTCCACTCTTTTAGTCTTTGCTTTTTGTGCTTTGAGCTTTTGACATAAGATGTAAGGGGGGGATCCATGCACATTAACATTCCAAGCAGATCCGATAACATCAAGAAATTGAGGATTAGTACTCCACATGTTAAAGAATCTAAACGGTTTCTTGCCTCTTAGTGTCGCTTTTTTTATGTGTATATACATTAAAGAATGGTCGAAAACAAAGGAGCACCATACTCAAGAAGTGAATCTGGGTAAACTGTTAACCATTCATGATTAATCAAACACCTATCAAGTCGAAAGTCATTATTTTTCTGTTAGTAGCACCTTGATTACTCCGGAGAGCCAATTACCCATAGATTTCATATCAAACAATGCTGCAGTGTCAATGTAATCATTGAAACTTTGAAGTCTGGCTTTTTGAAAGTTGTCTACCCCCTCTTTTTCATTTGTAAAATTTGAACAGTATTAAAGTCTCCAAGAACAATCCAAGGTACATTGAGACAGCCATTTACAATATTAGTTAGTCGGACCAAAGAGTATTTCTTTCTTGCATCTTGTTTTGAAGCATATATACCGGTTGAAATTGAATTGATGACCATTCTTTTTATCCTCTACCTTAAGATGAATGAATTGATCAGTAGCAGAAATAAACCAAGCATTAATAGAGTTAGGATGCCATAAGACCCATATTCTACCAAAAGTTTCATTTGAGTCATTGGTAAACAGTTCTGTGTCCGGCCATATTAAATTCTTTTGAGCTTGAACGCGTGATTGTTTAATTTTCGTTTCCACTAGAACAACAATATCACATGTGGCATACTTGATTATTCTGTTGAGCTCCCGACATTTCTCCGTCTTATTAAGTCCGCGAACATTCCAGCATGTTATCTTCATTAGTAATAAACAAATGAAAAGGTAGTAAGGTATTCATCCTATGACTTTGGATGGATTGTACCATCCTTTTTCTTATCCTTCGGTTTTGTATTTTCCTCCCGCACAATATCCTTACCTTTAATGGCTTTATTCCTATATTTATCCACTTCATCTATAGCTTGCAGATTTTTAAACTTTAAAGTACCTTGAATCATGTGGTCTTGATTGGCAGGGTTTGTTGAAGCTCGATAAGATTGTTGCAGCATAATATCCTGGATAGTACTTGTTGGAGCAGTCTGGCTAGAGAGGTTTGTTGGGGCATGAGTTTGTTGAGACAGAATATCCTTGTTGGCTTATGTTTGTTGTGGGCCTGAGTTTGTTGAGGAATAATATCCTTGCTAGCTTAGAGATTTGCTTGGACCCTGAGTTCGTTGAGCTATTGTGGATGGATCCGATGATATTGGAAGAGATGAAGTTCGACTTATGTTTCTCCGGCCCACTAGTACCATGGGAAACCTCTTTGTGGAAGGCTCGACATTATAGGTAGAGATATAGTTTTGGAATTGTCCTTCTATCCGCGGTGCTTTCCTTGTGAGTCGGAATGCTCAATAGTTTTCGCCACCATCGGTGTTCCTGCCATTAGAGAAGAATCACTTTGTTGTTGAGGCGCTTGACGTGGTCGATAGACCTTTGTGGTTGGTTTTGGGGTTTCTTCGACAAGCTCCATTTGCATGACCAAAAGATAAGCAATCTTCGACATCGTTGTGGCTTCCGTGAATATGAGACATGTACCTTCCGAAAGTGTTCCCGCCAAGATCACGATAGAAAACCTTATTAGGAAGATCTTTATCGGAAGAAACCAGCACACATGCTCGCGTGCAAATGCTAATCTCGCCTCGAGCTGCTTTGTTTTGTCGATGTAGAGTGGCTGTCCTAGAGTGCTGCATAACTTTGCAATAAAACGTCGACTCAAAGATGTAGAGGCAGTCCTTGAAAGGATACCCATAATGGAATAGACAGTAGGCTATCTAACTCCAAATGGACATTAGGAGACCAACGTCGAGAATCATTGGATGACCATGGATAGTCCAGAATCCTTCGAGGATTCGTTGCAAATCTTCTTCGAGTATAGCTTGCAAATAAAGAATCCGTTCTCCAAAGATATGAAGATCAAATGACAATATTCCCCATCGAGTTTTGATAAATGAGGATAGTGGGAAATAAGATGTTTTGAGACCTACCACATAGCCAACAATCGCCATAGACCATGTCTCAATAAGCTCATTTGAATCGCCAGCCTCAGATACAAACAATCTTCTTATCACTGAACAACGGAGTAAAGCATTCCAAGCTTAGATCTGGACTTCCAACCGGAGCCTTGAAGAGGCTAGTCCAAGGCCGAGGATCGCTGGAAATGAGAGCAAGCTGCCATGATCTAGAGCGACACCTGCCGATCTTTGCTTCGTCGAAGGAGTTTCTCTCGGAAAGGATATGGTGGAAGAGCAACTTGGGGGGTAGCGGTAGGGGAGCCTTGCCATCGTTTCAACCCTCGCCACCATCGCCAAAGACCCTAGGGGCCATCTCAAAGCACCCTAGAACCCCCCAGGGTGGTATAGGGCTGGATGGGGCATTCAGATATGAGGGGACGGTATGACCTCTCCACTTCGTTTGATGCCACTCGCATTCCTTCTTTTTCCAAAAAATGCTTTAATTTATTTTTCAATTTAAAGCAATCAGATTTAATGTGCCATATTTTATGACAATATCTGCACTCCAAATTTCTATGTCTAGATTTAGATCTAAATTTAGATCTACTACTGTCAAATTCCCTTTTATCTGTTCTCCTCCTAACAACCAGACCTTCAGCTTGATTCTCTCTACTTTCCCCAGTGATATCTCTGTCTATCTGCTCCTTAGATTTTAGTGCAGATTTAATTTCCTGATACGAAATTGTTTCTTTTCCATAAATCATAGTATCACGGAAATGCTTAAAAGATTGGGGAAGAGAACACAAAAGTAACAGGGCCTTATCCTCATCATCAATTTTTGCATCTATATTCTCTAAATCCATAACCAAAGAATCAAACTTATCAAGATGTGAGAGTATAGATGTACCTTCAGTCATCCGAAGCATATATAAACTCTACTTTAAGTAGAAACGATTCTCTACTGTCCTCTTCATATACAAGGCTTTAAGCTTGTCCCACATGTTCTTAGCCGTAGTCTCCATAGCTACCTCCCGTAAAACCTCATCAGAGAGATATAGAATAATGCTGGATCGGGCCTTCTTATCCATACCCGCAAGATATTCCATTAACGTACCATCTGGAATGTTCTCAGCACCCTGTAGTGCCAAATCAACTCCGTCTTGAACTAGAATGGCCTCCATCTTAAGTTGCCACATACCAAAGTTAACATTTCTGTCGAATTTCTCGACAACGATCTTTGATATTGTCATTATTGCCAAAAGATCCCGAAACCAGGCTCTGATACCAGTTTGTTAGAGCTAGCCCCAGGAATTTACCAAAGGGTAATTTTAGCAAACCGACAAAGACAATAAAGCAGAAAGAATAAAAGCACAAGAACACCAGATTTACGTGGTTCGGTCAATTAACTTTGACTTACATCCACGGACGAAAGAGGAGCAAATCACTACTATAAAAGAGACTATTACAAATGCCTTAGGAAGATGTTCCTAGGCCATAAAACACCCGAAAATACTAAACAAGAAAAACCTCAACTATAAGCCCAAACTATTGAACTGAGTATGGACTTAAACCAAAAGCAAACACTTAGGTTTTTCTTATGGTGTCACTTGTGATGCATCTGACTTCAAAGCCCAGGCCCTTATTTATAGTTCCAATAGGAGATAACAAGTCTGGTTTTCCCAATGTGGGACTATGGGACTTGCCAAACTAACATTTGCTGTAGTGGAAGCACTAGCCTTTGTCCTTTGTCAGGTCCTTTTTAACTTCATTTGCTTTACCTAGTCTGCCCTTGCCCTTGCTCTTCTTAAGAAACTTTTTTGCTTTCCTTTTTTTTCTAGTCTCACTAGTGTAGAGAATTGGCTTCTCTTTCTTGATAGTGCTCTCTACCTCCCTCAACATATTAAGGAGCTTCGGGAGAGTCATCTCAAGCTTGTTCATAAATAAATTCATTATGAACTGTGAAAAAGAATCTTGTAGGGACTGAAGCACAAGATCCATACACAGGTTATCCTCTAAGACTATTGCTAGACCTGTGAGTTTCTCTATCTACTCAATTCTCTTAAGGACATGGTTCTGAACTAGTGTCCCCTCAGTCATCCTAGCGCAGAAGAAGCTCTTGGATATCTCATACCACTGAGCCCTTCCCTATTCCTCAAACAATTTGCGGACATATAGAAGAATGGATCTGGCATCCATCTTTTTATACTGTCTTTGTAACTCAGGACTCATGGAACCCAACATGTAATACTGAGCAAGATTGGAGTCATTAATGTCCTTTACATAGCGAGAGATCTCATCCTCGCTTGCCCCTTCCTCGTAGGCATCACTATATCAAGGACGTACGCGATTTTCTCCGTCATGAGAATAATTCGTAAGTTGCAGAGCCAATCCATATAATTTGGACCAGTGAGGTAGTTGACATCAAGTATGCGAGATTTGAAAGCGATATTTTTCTGAAAATAAAGATGCAGCATAAATAAATAATATACAGATTTTACAAAAATAAACAATTAAGATATGGACTTCTATCTTAATATACTCCCAATATTTTACTTGCAAGTCACGCGACACCTTCAGCACGTAAAATAGAAGTCTCCAACAGACTTCTAGTGGGGATTGGGATCCAATCAATGTCTTAGTGTAACCTCAAGGGACTCGACTAATCACACTAAGCTCGAAAGGTATACAACTCTTGTCGACCATAACTCCTTGTGATTTCCATCCTATTCGGCCTCCATATCACTATGGTCTCCCGGGTTTCGACCAACCATAATGTTCGGTTAAGTCAACACCATCGTTACAAGATGAGTCTGATTCGATGTTTTACCCTCGAGGGACTCGATCAAGCATACCATGTGCTCAAGTCACCGGTGATATCTCTAGGTCATAGGCAAAATAGTGAGTCACGATATAGGTGAGCCTCGAGGGATTTGACCGACTCAACCTACACCTAGAATTGGTCCCTACCACTTATCAAAAAAAAGAATTGGTCCCTACCTATAACGATGGAAGTGTTGAATCTCGGATTTTGATGATGAAACTAATTGATAGTGTTTATGATTTGATTTATGTTTTAAGTGATGCAGCAAGCTTTGATCAGGGAGAGACAATTAAAGTAGGAATAATCAAGTTGGGCCAGAGAAAAATATATCAGAAGATTGGATGTTGAGCCGAAGTATCGATCGACATATCGGTGGAAGGCTTCAGGCCATGAGTTCGGGCATCAGGCCAAGATGAGCAGAAATTATGCCAAGAAAATTAGAGTTGCAGAGGTCAATTGATTGATTGGGCAATAGGCCACAAGAGAGGACGATGCGCCGAAGAATCGGACGAAGCATCGATGAACCAATGACATGCCGGACAACATGATTCAAACTTTATAATAATTGTCTAGATCGAAGTACGTTTTATTTGTGCAGGATTAACTATGATAGTGATCAAGGCAGAAAGCAAAATGAAGTCCCGGTGTCAAGAATGCAACTTCATTGGAAGTTCGAAAGATAGTCGGAAGTTTGGACGTTTATCAGAAGTTCTGTCGAAATTGATCGAGAAGTCCAGGAGCTTGCCGAAGAAGCTTGTTGGAACTCGCCAAGAAGATCATCGTGAAGTCTAGGAGCTTACCGGGATTCCGCTGGAACATTGCCGAGAGATCATCGAAAGTTCGCTAAAAGATCGCCGGAAGCTCGCTAGAAGAAACTTAGACTAACCGGACTAGATTTGCTTAGTGTATGACTTAAATTTTATAATTAGCACATAATTAGGATTGGAATTAGGCCAACCCAATTAGGGGCCAGTTGGGCCCATGTATGGATTGTGTTGGGCCAAGTGAAAAGCCCAAATAGTGGCCCGACAGGTGGTACCGTCATGGCATAGTCTTTGAGACTATGTCAAGCGGTGGTGCAGCCAGACTGGGCGGTGGTATCACCTAGTGCCAATGTCATGCAGTGGCACCGCCTAGACATAGTCTCCTAGGCAGTGGTACCGCCAGACTTAGTGGTGGTACCACCTAGTGTCGGTGCTGTAGGCGGTGGTACCACCTAGCACAGATGGTGGTACCGCCAAGACCCTGAAAACCCGGGATGAGACCTTTTTAGGCTCCAAGATTGAATCAACTGTTGAATCTCGGATTTTGATGATAAAATCAATTGATGGGTTAATTGATCTAATCCATATTATTGAGTTAAGTATGCAGGATTAACTACGATAACCAGAAAACACAAAGCAAGGATACCGGAGTCAAGTTCGATGGACGTTTAAGAGTCCGAAGAATCATCGGAGAAGTTGCCGGAACGAACCGAGAAGAAATCGGGAACCTGTCGGAATTTTCGAAAGTTCGCCGAAGAGATCATCAGAGGTTCACGGAAATCACCGAGAAGGCTCGGCTACTCATTAAAGTCATCATAAGTTCGGGAGCTTGCTGGGAGCCCCTCGGAAGAAGTTCGTCGGAAAGCTCGCCGGAACAAGACTCGACGTTCGCGGTTGAAAAATTGCTTAGGATGTGTTTTGTTATATAGTTCACTTGTAATTAGGATTAGGATTAAGAGATAAACCTATATCCTGGTTAGGGGCCAACTAGGCCCAAAATTAGACTTGGTTTGGGCAAAATTTGAAGCCCAAACAAGTGAACCAAAGGGTCTGGCGGTGGCACTGCCAGATTGGGCGGTTGCACCGCCCAGCACCCGAGAGCTAGGCAGTGGCACCGCCCAGTGCCTGAGAGCTAGGCGGTTGCACCGCCTGGGCTGGGCGGTGGCACCGCCCAGCACTGCCAGCGTCTGACACTGACAGGCAGTGGCACCGCCAACATCAGGAACCCAACGAGAATTCAAATTTGGAGCCCAAATTTGAATCATCTTGAGGCCTATAAATACCCCTCAAATCTCAGTTGAGATTACAACTTTTTGAGCAGCAATTGTTTAAGAGAAAGGCCTTAGAAAAGTCTTAGCTAGTCTTGTTTTCAATTTGCTAGTGTTCACCTCCTTCTTTCTTGCTGAAAATCTATAAGAGAGTGAACCGCTTGTAAAAGAGTTGTAAGAGGGGTATTCACCGTTCCCTTTCAAGAGATTTGCTAGTGGAAGGTAGGAGCCTCATCGAAGAGGGGCCTCGCAAGTGGATGTAGGTCACTTGACCGAACCACTTCAAAAATGGCATAATTTCTGGTTTGCATTTCATTACTGCTATTTACATTACTGCAAACCTTCTTACTTGCTTTATTTCATCATTACCTTTGCTGCACAACTTTACGAATACGCTTTCAAGTTAAGCACTTCCGATTCCGATTTTTTTCGTACGAAAGATTTGTTGAAACCAACGTTTTAATCCGCTGCACTAATTCACCCCCCCCTCTTAGTGTCGCTCCGATCCTAACAATTGGTATCAGAGCAAGGCTCACTCTCATATTTGGTTTAATACCCAAGAGAAATGGCTTACTCCGGCATGCATGAGGGACACTCTATCACACGTCCACCTATGTTTAATGGGTCGGATTACACGTATTGTAAGACTCGGATGAGGATCTTCCTCATTTCTATGGATTTCGAGCTTTGGACTATTGTTGAAAACGGATTTCAAAAATCTTCTCTTCCGATGAGCGAATGGAATGAATCGGAGAAGAACGTTTTTGCTTTAAATGCAAAGGCTATGAATGCCTTGTTTTGTACACTAGACAAAAATGAATTTAATTGTGTTTCAATTTGTGATTCGGCTTTTGATATTTGGAGAACTCTTGAGGTCACTAATGAAGGCACTAGCCGAGTGAAAGAGTCCAAAATCAACATCCTTGTGCACTCTTACGAACTTTTTCGAATGAAACCAAGTGAGTCCATCAGAGACATGTACACCCGGTTTACGGATGTCATCAATGGACTCAAAGCTCTTGGTAAAGATTTTACTAACTTTGAACTAGTAACTAAAATCTTAAGATCCCTCCCTATGGATCCAAAAGTTACGGCCATTCAAGAGGCCAAAGACCTTAAAACATTCCCTCTTGAAGAACTCATTGGGTCTCTAATGACCTATGAAATGACATGTCAAGCTCATGACGAGCTCGAGAACCCCCTTCCAAAGAACAGGAAGGATATGGCACTCAAATCACTAGAAGACCACTTGAAAGGAACATCAAGTGATGAGGACAGTGACAATGACATTACACTTTTGACTCAAAAATTTAAAAAATATTTAAGGAAGAACAAATTTAAAAATAATACAAAAAATAAATTTGAACAAAAGAAGGACCAAGTGATTTGCTATGAATGCAAAAAACCGGGACACTACAAGAACGATTGTCCTCAAGCCAAAAAGAGAACATCGAAGATGAAGGTGCTCAAAGCAACGTGGGATGATTCAAGTGCGTCCGAAGAAGAGGAGTCCAACACCGAGCAAGCTGCTCATTACGCCCTAATGGCCATAGGAGAAGAGGTAACAGATTTAATTGATGCAGATTTACCTTATCATGAATTATTAAATGCTTTCCATGAGTTATTTGATGAATGTAAGACAATTAGTAGAAAATATAAATTGCTAAAAAAGGAGCATGATAGTCTCACTTGTGATATCGATAAATTAAAAACTGAATATCATGATAGTTTAACTCCATGTATAAAATGCCATGATCTAGAATCTCTCCAAAAGGAGAACTTGCTACTTAAGGACACCTTGAAGAAATTCGAGGTTGGTAGTAAATCTTTGAACATGATCTTTACAAATAAGGGTCACGTTTCTAAAAGAAGTGGAATCAGATTTGTGAGAAGTCCTCACCAAAATCCAACCACCTTCATTAAAGGCCCCGTCTTACATGTTCGGCACCAAAGCCATTGCAACTTTTGTTGTAAATATGGACATAAAACTTATAAATGTCCATTCAAGAAAATTAGTCCGAACAAACTAATTTGGGTTCCTATGCAATATGATGAACAAGTTTTTAAGGCACCCAAAAGAAAATGGGTACCTAAAAATAATCCCTTCTTGTAGAAACATATACCATCACAAGCTAGGAGCAAGAGATGGTATCTAGATAGTGGATGCTCAAGACATATGACTGGAGATCCATCTCATTTCTCTATGCTCACTAGCAAAGAAGAAGGGTACGTCACCTTCGGAGACAACAACCAAGGGAAAATCATTGGCAAGGGAACCATAGGCAACAAATTAAAATTTTCTATTGATGATGTCTTACTAGTTGATGGATTGAAACATAATCTCTTGAGTGTTAGTCAATTATGCGATAAAGGTTATATCGTTAGATTTGAATCAAATATATGTATTATTGAAAAACCAAACCATAACATGACTATGATTGCATGAAAACAAAATAATGTCTACACCATCAACCTTGATGAACTAAGTAATGAAATGTGCTTCTATGCTTTAAATGATGATGCTTGGCTTTGGCATAGGAGACTAGGCCATGCAAGCATGAAACTAATATCTAAGATCTCATCTAGAGAATTAGTGCGAGGAATTCCAAATATAAAGTTTATTAAGGACAAAGTATGCGATGCATGTCAACTAGGTAAACAAATAAAAACTAGTTTCAAATCAAAAAATCAAATTAGCACCACTAGACCATTACAATTGATTCATTTGGACTTATTTGGACCAATTGATACGACAAGTCTAGGAGGAAGCAAATATGCATTAGTAATTGTGGATGACTATACTAGATACACTTGGACCTATTTCTTAGCTCACAAAAGTGATTGTTTCAAGTGTTTCTCTATATTTTGTACACTCACTCAAAACGAAAAAGGTTTCATGATTTCATCAATTCGGAGTGATCACGGTGGCGAATTTCAAAACCGTGACTTTCAAAATTTTTGTGAAGTTAATGGATACAATCACAACTTCTCCACTCCAAGGAATCCCCAACAAAATGGAGTAGTTGAAAGAAAAAATAGAAACCTAAAAGAAATGGCAAGAACTATGCTAAACGAACATAGTTTACCTAAGTATTTTTGGGCCAAAGCCGTAAATTCGGCTTGCTACATCATGAATAGAGTCCTAATAAGACCATCCTTATAAAAAACTCCCTATGAATTATGGAATAACAAAAAATCAAATATTTCCTATTTTAAAGTTTTCGGTTGTAAATACTTTATTTTAAATGAAAGGGATGCCTTAGGAAAATTTGATGCTAAATCCGATGAAAGCATCTTTCTTGGTTACTCTTCCATTTCTAAGGATTTTCGGGTTTTTAACAAAAGAACCTTAGTAATAGAAGAGTCTATTCATGTAGTTTTTAATGAAGTTTCAAATTTAACGAAAAATGATTTTGATGATGATCTTGGTTTTGATAATTTGAATTTAAATGAACCCCCTCCTCAAAATAGCAACTTGGATGCACCTTCTTCCGAAATTTCCTTACCTAAGGAATGGAAGTATATAGATGCTCATCCAAAGGAGCTAATTATAGGGGATATATCAAAAGGGATTCAAACTCTTTCCTCTTTCAAGAATTTTTGTGCCAACGCCGCCTTCCTTTCTCAAATCGAACCTAAATGCATTGACGAGGCCATAAAAGATGATTTTTGGGTTATCGCAATGCAAGAGGAATTGAATCAAATTTGAGAGGAATAAGGTATGGAAGCTTGTTCCTAGACCTAGTGACCATTTAGTCATTGGTACTAAATGGGTCTTTAGAAACAAGCAAGACGAAAATGGTATCGTGGTTAGAAACAAGGCTAGATTAGTGGCCAAAGGTTTCAACCAAGAAGAAGGTATCGATTACGAAGAAACCTTCGCTCCCGTGGCTCGATTAGAAGCCCTAAGGATGCTCCTTGCCTATGCTAGTAGTAATAATTTTAAACTATTTCAAATGGATGTCAAAAGTGCCTTCTTGAATGATTTTATTTCCGAAGAAGTATATGTCGAACAACCTCCCGGATTTGAAAATTCTCTTCTTCCTAATCATGTATTCAAATTGACTAAGGCTCTCTATGGCTTGAAACAAGCTCCTAGAGCTTGGTATGAAAGGTTTAGTTCCTTTCTTATTTTAAATAATTTTACCAAAGGTAAGGTTGATACTACATTGTTTATTAAACATTTTGAAAATAATTTTCTTATTGTGCAAATTTATGTTGACGATATTATTTTTGGCTCTTCGGATGAATCACTATGTGAATCATTTGCCAAATGTATGAGTCATGAATTTGAAATGAGTTTAATGGGTGAATTAACCTTCTTTTTAGGATTACAAATCAAACAACTTAGGGATGGTATATTTCTTAACCAATCTAAATATACATTAGAATTGTTAAAACAATTTAACATGGATAATTCAAAAGCAATAAAGACCCCTATGAGTACTGCGACTAAGTTAGATATGGATGAAAATAGTGAAAATTTCGATAAAAAAAACATATAGGGGAATGATAGGTAGTCTACTCTACCTTACCGCGACTAGACCGGATATTATGTTTAGTGTAGGACTATGCGCTAGGTTTCAATCAAATCCTAAATTATCTCATCTTAAAAGTGTTAAAAGAATATTTAGGTATCTTAAAGGAACTCCAAATCTAGGACTGTGGTATCCAAAATCTGAAAAATTCGATTTAATAGCTTATGCAGATGCTGATTTTGGCGGATGCAGGATAGATAGAAAAAGTACATCCGGAACATGCCAATTTTTTGGACATGCACTTGTTTCTTGGACTTCCAAGAAACAAAATTCAGTTGCACTATCTACGGCGGAAGCCGAATACATTGCTGCAAGTGCATGCTGTGCACAAGTTGTTTGGATGAAAAATACATTAGAAGACTATGGAATTCACTTTAAAAATATTTTCATAAAATGTGATAATACTAGTGCCATATGTCTTACTAAAAATCTAATTCAGCACTCTAGAACTAAGCACATCGACGTTAGGCATCATTTCATACGTGATCATGTCCTTAACAATGATGTTGCTCTAGAATTCATTGACACAAAGCATCAATTAGCAGATATATTTACAAAAGCCTTGAATGAAGACCAATTTGAATTCATTAGAAGGGAATTAGATATGTTAAATTGTCCCTAAACAATTAACTTGTTTGAATGGATTTTCCGTAAAGTTTTTCATTCTCTCTCCGTTCCTCGGTGAACTGATCCTTCTCTTTCGATTCTAATAACATGTTAAATTTTCTTATCCTATCTTGAGTCAAACACCGCTGCCATCTGAAAAAGATTAATGATTTTATGATATTTTGAATCTCGAAATTGATTTTGAAGGTTTGATTATGAGTTTCAAGTTGACGAAATGAATTTGAATGAATTTGTATTCGAATTATGATCTTGACTTATTGGAGTTACTACTTGAAACGTTTTTTGTCTTATCCCAATCTCTTCCTTGTATATCTACAACTTTTGTTACTTATAGAATGAAGAGATTTGATAATATGGATGAATGTTGAATTTTCATTTAAGATGAACTCTGCATAAATATTTTAGCATACTAAATTTTGAATGATAAAATCTTTGTATGAAAAACTATGTGCTTCAAGTCTCATTCCCTTTTTGTTGATGACAAAGGGGGAGAAAAGTGATGACTTGTATCATTTTAATAGCATGACTTATATGAATTGCAAAAGCTTTTCAAAATCTTTGAGAATATGCCTTGCAAAATCTTTGAGAAAAGTGATCGATCGATGAATGTCTTATAAGCCTTGCAAAATCATTGAGAATATCGCAAGATCAATTGATCATATTGAAAGCATGTCTAACATGTATATCATGAAATTCATGTTGAAAATCATTATCTCCTGTCGTAGTAAAATTTGTCTCTTATCTTTCGACTTGAAAAGGATTTTCATCGAAGTTTCGCATTTACATTATGCTTAATGAGAATAACGATAAGTTCTACGGTTAGAACTTATCGGTTTATGCTTGAAATCAATGGGATGGAATTCAAGTGTTTTTATCTTCTCATAATATGGCATATAGATAGGGGGAGTTATGTTTAACTCCATCATCAATTGATTGTCATTATCAAAAAGGGGGAGATTGTTGAATCTCGGATTTTGATGATAAATTCAATTGATGGGTTAATTGATCTAATCCATATTATTGAGTTAAGTGTGCAGGATTAACTACGATAACCAGAAAACAAAAAGCAAGGATACCGGGGTCAAGTTTGATGGACATTTAAGAGTCCGAAGAATCGTCGGAGATGCTGCCAGAACCAACCGAGAAGAAATCGGGAACCTGTTGGAATTTTTGGAAGTTCGCCGAAGAGATCGTCGGAGGTTCACGGAAATCACCAAGAAGGCTCGGCTACTCATTAAAGTCATCACAAGTTTAGGAGCTTGCTGGGAGCCCGTCGGAAGAAGTTCGTCGGAAAGCTCGCCGGAACAAGACTCGACGTTCGCGGTTGAAAAATTGCTTAGGATGTGTTTTGTTATGTAGTTCACTTGTAATTAGAATTAGGATTAAGAGATAATCCTATATCCTGGTTAGGGGCCAAGTGGGCACAAAATTAGACTTGGTTTGGGCAAAATTTGAAGCCCAAACAAGTGAAGAAGGGTCAGGGGTGGATCCTTAGACTGGCTGGCTAGACCATTTCAAAGACCCCGAGAGTGGGTGGTGGCACTGCCAAAGACTGTCAAGTTGTCGACATCGACAAAGCGGTGGTGGCACCGCCAAAGATCGGAACCCAACGAGAATTCAAATTTGGAGCCCAAATTTGAATCCTCTTGAGGCCTATAAATACTCCTCAAATCTCAGCTGAGATTACAACTTTTTGAGCAACAATTGTTTAAGAGAAAGGCCTTAGAAAAGTCTTAGCTAGTCTTGTTTTCAATTAGCTAGTGTTCACCTCCTTCTTTCTTGCTAAAAATCTGTAAGAGAGTGAACCGCTTGTAAAAGAGTTGTAAGAGGGGTATTCACCCTTCCCTTTCAAGAGATTTGCTAGTGGAAGGTGGGAGCCTCATCGAAGAGGGGCCTCACAAGTGGATGTAGGTCACTTGACCGAACCACTTCAAAAATGACGTAATCTCTGGTTTGCATTTCATTACTGCTATTTACATTACTGCAAACCTTCTTACTTGCTTTATTTCATCATTACCTTTGCTGCACAACTTTGCGAATATGCTTTCAAGTTAAGCACTTCCGATTCCGATTTTTATCGTACGAAAGATTTGTTGAAACCAACATTTTAATCCGCTGCACTAATTCACCCCCCCCTCTTAGTGCCGCTCCGATCCTAACATCAACTTGAGGCGTATAAATACCCCTCTCATCCTTGGTTAAAAAACACACAATTGAGTATACAAATTGGAAAAAACATTGTTGTAATCTTGAGGGTTCTCCTCCTCTAGCCTAAGTATTTAGAATTCTATTTTGGGAGGAGTAGGTGGGGTTGTAAAGGTTCTCTCTAGAACCTGTCAAAAGGAGAATCGAGCTATAAGGGTAGTTGATCTTCACCCATTAAAGGAAGATCATTAGTTGATGCTGGTGGCCTCGATGGAAGGGGAATCGGTGGAGTGGATATAGGTCACGATGACCGAACCACTATAAATCAGTTTCCATATTTATTCTATTTTTAATTCTTATATTGCAAACTGATTTAGTTACATTATTTTCTCATGACATTCTTGCAAATGCTTCCAAGTTAAGTATCTTTCTGAGATCGATTTTAATCATAAAAAGACTTTCAAAATTAACGTTTTTACCGCTACACTAATTCACCCCCCCCTCTCCTCTTAGTGCTGACTCGTTCCTAACAGTTAGTATCAAAGCCATGTTATTTCTCATTTGGTTTAACACCTAAGAGAAATTGCTCTTTTCGACTTTCAAGAGGGCTTTTCTATCATTTATCCTCCCATATTCAATGGGATGGACTACACTTATTGGAAAACTCAGATGAGAGTTTTCTTACTTTCTATGGATTTGAATTTATGGAATATTATTGAAAATAGTTTTAAAAAGTCTTCTACTCCAATGAAAGAATGGAATGATTTGGAGAAGAAAACTTTCTTTAAATGCTAGAGCTATAAATGCTCTATTTTGCACCATAGACAAAAATGAATTCAATCGGGTTTTTACTTGCGAAATGTCTTTTGACATTTGGCACACACTCGATATCACACACCGAAGACATTAGTAGAGTTAAAGATACTAAAATAAATATTTTGATCGGTGATTTTGAATTATTTCGAATGGAACCAAGTGTGACTATTGGAGATATGCACACCCGTTTTACGGATGTCGTCAATAGTTTAAAAGCACTTGGCAAAAGTTTTTCTAATTTTGAACTAGTTAACAAAATATTGAGATCCCTTCCAAAGAGTTGGGATCCTAAAGCAATGTCCATTCAAGAGGCCAAGGATTTGAACTATTATCAACTTGAAGAACTTATCTGGTCTTTAATGACCTATGAAATGAGTTGTATGGCACAAAACGAACATGTGAACAACCTTCCAAAGGATAGGAAGGATTTGGCACTTCGAACAATAGAATACCACTTGAGTGATGACTCAAGTGATGATGATGATGACCTTGAACTCCTTACAATGAAGCTTAAAAAATTCTTAAATCAAGAATCAAAGAATAAAAATAAACCTAAAGAGAAGAAGCCACAAAAGAAGAAAACATCCAAGGTGGCTTAGGATGAATCGAGCTCATCCGAAGATGAGGAGCAAACCAATAAGGGCAAGGTGGCAAACTACACTTTGACGGCTTTCGTCAATAAGGTAAGTGACTCAATCAAATCTCTTTTTCCTTACCATGAAATTACTTAGTGCTTTTCATGATTAGTTTTAAATAAATAAATAAATAAATAAATACATATATATATATATATATATATATATATATATATATATATATATATTGATCATGACAATTGCATGTTTGCACATCAAATAAGATTAATTCCTTGTATGTTTTAAAAAAAAAATAATGTGTATCTAAATTGATGATTTCTGATTTTGATTGAAAATTATTCATATTTAATGAAATCATGCTTGATGATTTAATGATGCATAATGATGTAATGATGTAATGGAAATGTTAAAAATTCTTGGTATCATGCTTAGTGATTTTATATTTATGCATGATGATTTGAAGTAATGATGATTTTTGGATAATTGATAGTTTATTGAGCTTGATGATTTCTATGATTTTCGTATTGCTTTTCGATTATAAATAATGAAGCATGGCCTTTGAATGAAAGACTTGAACATGAAATCAATCACAAAATTTGGAACTAAAAGAACTTGAAGTATCTTTAATCTTATAGGAATCTATCTACGTTGCTTTCATTGAATTTTTTGAAAGTGATTTTGATGATTTGATGATTTGAATCTAAATGAGATTTTCTTTTCAATCGAATCATGAACCTTCTCTTGATTTCTTAACTTGAAATTTTCTTTTATGAATCAAGATCTCTTACTCTTTATTCTAGTATGATTCTTGCATTTTGTTTCTAAAAAAATTTTCTATCTGAATCATGTTTCTTGGTATTCAAATAATGTTTGATATTATATCTTTCTTGACATGATTTATTTATGATACTCCTTTTTATTCATGAAGTTGTTAGGATCGGAGCGGCACTAAGAGGGGTGAATTAGTGCAGCGGATTAAAACTTCGGTTTTAATAAATCTTTTGTACGATAAGAATAATATTTCGTTTGAAACCGTTTCAATTGCGTTGAGAGCGTACGTAATAAGATGAGGGCAATGAACTTAGCAAAGTAAAGGTTTGTAGAAAGATAAATGCATAAACATAAACGCAAACCAGAGATTACGCCGATTTTAGAGTGGTTCGGTCAAATGACCTACATCCACTTGCGAGGCCCCTCTTGGATGAGGCTCTCACCTTCCACTAGCAAATCTCTTGAAATGGAAGGGCAAATACCCCTCTTACAACCTTTTACAAATAGTTCAACCTCTTACAAATTTGCAGCAAGAAAGGAGGAGAACTTTTCTAGCAAATTGAAAACTGGACTTGCTAAGACTTTCTAAGACTTTTCTCTTAATCAATTGCTGCTCAAAAAGTTGTAATCTCAGCTGAGATTTGAGGGGTATTTATAGGCCTCAAGAGGATTCAAATTTGGGCTCCAAATTTGAATTCTCGTGGAGTTCAAATCTTTGTCGGGTGTCACCGCTTTGTCGCGGCAAGGTGCCACCACCGCTAGTTAGTGTCAGGCGACAGTGCTAGGCGGTGCCACCGCCCAGCCTCAAGCGTTGCCACCGCTTTGGCTCTGGGCACTGGAGGCGATGCCACCGCCCAGCTCGGGGTGCTGGGCAGAATCAGCTCTGCCATCTGGCGATGCCCCCAGACTCTTCGTTTGACTAGTTGGGCTTCAAACTTAGCCCAAACCAAGTCTAATTTTGGGCCTAGTTGGCCCTAACCAGGACATAGGATTATTTCTTAATCCTAATCCTAATTACATGTTAACTACTTAACAAAAACACATCCTAAGTAAAATTTTCAACCCATGAACGTCGAGTCTTGTTCGGTGAAGCTTTCCGACGAACTTCTTCCGACGGGCTCCGAAAGCAAGCTCCGAACTTGTGATGACTTTAATGAGTAGCCGAGCCTTCTCGGTGATCTCCGTGAACCTCCGACGATCTTTTCGGTGAACTTCCGAAAATTCCGACAAGTTCCCGATTTTTTTCTCGGTTGGTTCCGGCAGCATCTCCGACGATTCTTCGAACTCTTAAACGTCCATCGAACTTGACTCCGATATCCTTGCTTTGTGTTTTCTGGTTATCGTAGTTAAACCTGCACACTTAACTCAATAATATGGATTAGATCAATTAACTCATCAATTGATTGCATCATCAAAATCCGAGATTCAACAATCTCCCCATTTTTTATGATGACAATCAATTGATGACGGAGTTAAACATAACTCCCCCTATCTATATGCCATATTATGAGAAGACAAAACAATTGAATTTCATCCCATTGAATTCAAGCATAAACCGATAAGTTCTCACTGTAGAACTTATCGTTGTTCTTATTAAGTATAATGTAAATGCGAAACTTCGTTAAAAATCTTTTTCAAGTCGAAAGATAAGAGATAAAGATTTTCAACATGATCATACATTTTAGATGTGCATTCAATATGATCAATCGATTGTGCGATATACTCAAAGATTATGCAAGGCACATAAGACATTCATATCACATTAGCTTATATAAGTTATGCTATAAGTCATCATTTTTCTCCCCCTTTGTCATCAACAAAAAGGAAAAAACTATTTTACAGAAAAATTTAGCATTCATTCTATCAAAAATTCATGTTCAAAGAGAAAGATCAACATTCATCCAGAAGCATATATCTAGAATTTAAACAACAAAAGTTCAGTTTTTGTTCAAAAGACGACCAGCTTGGAACATGAGTTCAAGAGTAAAACAAAACATAATACAAAGATACATCAATCCGTATGAGGTAATCCATAGTGCTGATATATAACATTTATTTTTTGGTTTAGTTGTCGTAGTTCCTTTAAAATTTCCATTTGCTGGAGCTGAATTTGTTCTTGCTGCGATTTGAGTTGTATTTTAATATATCATTTGGAATCGAAATAAGAGGATGAAATCAAATACATAAACGAGCGGGACAAGGATGAGCCAATCTTTGTAAACTACATTCAAACGTCTTACTCTAAGGGACAATTTAACATGCCCAGTTCCCTTCTAATAAATTCATATTTGTCTTCATTTAGGGCTTTTGTAAATATATCTGCTAATTGATGCTTCGTGTCAATGAATTCTAGAACAACATCATTGTTAAGGACATGATCGCATATGAAATGGTGCCTAACGTCGATGTGCTTAGTTCTAGGGTGCTGAATTGGATTTTTAGTAAGACATATGCCACTAGTATTATCACATTTTATGGGGATATTTTTAAAATAAATTCTATAGTCTTCTAATGTATTTTTCATCCATACAACTTGTGCACAGCATGCACTCGCAGCAATGTATTCGGCTTCCGCCGTAGATAGTGCAACTGAATTTTATAAAAGCCCAAGAAACAAGTGCATGTCCTAAAAATTGGCATGTTCCGGATGTACTTTTTCTATCAATCCTACATCCCCCAAAATCAGCATCCGCATAAGCCATTAAATCAAATTTTTCGGATTTTGGATACCCTAAACCTAAATTTGGAGTTCCTTTAAGATATCTAAATATTCTTTTAACACTTTTAAGATGAGATAATTTAGGATTTGATTGAAACCTAGCACAAAGTCCTACACTAAACATGATATCTGGTCTAGTCGCGGTAAGGTAGAGTAGACTACCTATCTGTTGGGAAATCAGCGGGGGCGACATCATATGCGCAGCGAAAGAACAAGAAAACAAAAATCCCCGATTCAAAAAAAAAAAAAGATGTTCGTCGTCAGTATGAAGATTAAATGCAAAAAAATCCATAAAAACAAAAACTGCGTATAGAGATTGTGTTACCTAAGGATATAAGATATTCTGTTTCCTTGCAGATCCTTAGGAGAGGGTGAAGGAGGTCAAGCGTCCTCCTCTCTAAGGTGATCCACACAGCAGGGGTTGCGACGACCCTCCTCAAAACTCCAGGCCTCAGGAGGTGGAGAGGGAGAGGAGAATAGGAAGGGCAAGCAAAGACTCTAGCCTATGAGAGGCTGTGAATCCCTCCTATTTATAGAGATCGTGTCAAACCCTAATGGGTCCTTCCCTAGTGGGTATTGGATCTGCATCCAATAAGACAAGGGCTCCATCGGATATCTCATATCCGAACCTCTACTCATCGCAATGCCTACCATATGTGTGTGACCCTCTAGGCCCAATATCGAGCTGGCCGTGAATCATACCTGTCAGAACTCCTTCTAACTCAGTGAATTATTATCTCTATAATAATTCACTGACTCATCGACTACGGACGTACTAGGCCACTACGCCAGTAGTCCCCAGACGATACAGGGAATCCAATCCATTGGACTGTCGTCTCGATTACAATGTACCTATAGTCCCTCATCCATCTAATATCCCGTAGAGACCGTATATCGAGCATGGTGTTGTCGGACCCATACGGTTTTACTCGAAGTCTCACTTTAATCGATTCTCAGGAGGAGAACTCTTTTCTCTCAACTCGAATGACCCGGCAGGGGATTTGTCCGAGCAAGAACACATGGGATATTCCTCTCCTTGTTAGAAAGTGGATGATCCTCTATCGACACTCAATAGCCCTCGTAAGGTCGACTACCACTCCCAATGACCAGCTGTACTAGATCCGGAGACAGCCAAACCTATAAGTCCGGTATCAAAGAGTGGAGCACTCATACAGGATATCCTTGGTGTCTCAAGTCTAAGGACCAGATACACCACTAGGACTACGGAATCATTTGTCGACAATAAGGCATCATCAACCATCCAAACATTCCGTAAGCGGATCAATCAGTGAACTCATTCTCCAATGAGCACCGGCATCGTATCCCTAGTGTCCCTACACGAGCAGCTATGAGACCATTTGCATCCATCATATGGACGGGTATACAAGACACCAGTCTATCCGGTTATCACGATGTCCCTCTCGAGTAACCTATGACCGGGATTATTTAGGATATGTGTTTAAAGGTGAATCGATCTCATTATCGTGATCTCATCACGATCCGATTCCCATTGCACAAATCCAAGGACATCACAATATATATATATATATGCATTTATGCAATAGTTATAAAGTGATATACGCCAAAATATAATAAGCAAAAAGATTCTGTATCAAGTCACACGTGCCATCACTCACGTGATTGGCTTCTTTGGGCACTATGACTAGCAATCTCCCACTTGACCTAAAGCCAATCACCTATGTGTCCATCCCCATCGGACCCCTCGTGACGCTTCAAAGACAAAATTAGACAACGGCTTTGTCGGTGGATCTGCAATGTTATCTTCGGATGGAACTCTTTCCTTTGCTACATCTCCTCGGTTACGATCTCTCTTATAAGCTGGAACCTCCCTCGAACACTTCGATGAGACCCGGGTTCCCTTATTTGAGTAATCACCCCATAGTTGTCGCAATATAAGGAAGTCGACTTGTCGCTATTTGTATCGACTCCCAAATCTGTGATGAACTTTTCACCCGGACTTCTCTTTTGCTGCATCGATGCAGCAATGTACTCCGCCTCTATGGTCGAAGTCGTGATGGTATCTTTGCTTTGAACTCTTCAAAGACACTGCTCCTCCATTCAAGGTGTACACATACCCTGAATTCGACTTGCTATCATCGACATCGATTGAAAACTTGAGTCGATTGTAGCCTTCAACCTTAAGCCTATTACCTCCATATACTAGTAAAAGATCCTTAGTCCTTCTCAAGTACTTAAGGATACACTTTACTACTTTCCAATGCTCTAAGCCCTGGATCCGCCTAATACCTGCCGTGACACTCAGAGCATGCGCTATATCGAGGCCTAGTACATAGCATGGCATACATGATAGACCCTATTGGCGAGGCATAAGGTATCATGTCCATGTTCGCCCTTTCTTCTGAGTCTTTGGGGACATACTGTGAGAAAGCGATATCCCATGTCTCATCGGTATGAGACCTCTCTTGGAATTTTCCATGCCAAACCTTTTGACAATAGTTTCTATGTACTGGACTGGGACAAGCCAAGCATCCTCTTGGATCTATCTCTATAGATTCTAATCCCCAAGATATAAGATGCTTCCCCTAAGTCCTTCATGGAGAAGTGTCTAGATAACCAAGCCTTTACTGTGGATAGCATTCCTATGTCATTTCCCAATGATGAGGATGTCATCCACATATAACACCAAAAAAGGTGATAGCGCCCCCACTTACCTTTCTGTATACACAAGGCTCATCTTCGTTCTTATCGAAGTCATAAGATCCGATTGCCTCATCAAATCTTATGTTCCAACTTCAGGGAAGCTTGCTTTAGTCCATAAATGGATCTAAGCAACCTACACACCTTATCGGGCAGTTCTTGGACACGAATCCCTCAAAGTTGCATCATATACACCTCCTCCTCGAGGGTTCCGTTGAGGAATGCGGTTTTCACATCCATCTGCCGGATCTCATAATCATAATGTGCTACAATAGCCAATAGAATTCGATGGATTTTAGCATTGCTTCTGGGTGAGAAAGTTTTCGTCAGTAGTCAACACCTTGCCTTTGACGATACCCCTTAGCCACTAGCCTTGCTTTATAGGTCTCTACCTTTCCATCTACTCCGATCTTTTTCTTAAAGATCCACTTGCAACCGATGGGTACAATACCTTTAAGCATCAACTAGGTTCCAAACCTTATTGAGCACATTAGAATCCATCTCAAAATTCATGGCTTCTTTCCACTTCCCAAGTCTATACTCATAATAGCCTCCTCAGGGTATGAGGATCAATATCCTCTACATCCTCTGCTCTAATATGTCCCACATATCTCTCGGGAGGATGGGATACTCTATCAGACCTGCGTAAAGTCGATACTTGTGTATTAGGTACCCAGAACGTTTTCTGTCAGAGTGGTGCTTGAGCTTGGTTCTCCAACCTCGCTCAATTCTATCATTCTCCCCTTGTCTCCATCAAGAATGTGTTCCTTCTCAAGGAACACTACTCTCTTTAGCTACAAAGACCTTTTGGTCCTCGAGATGATAGAAATAATACCCACAAGTTTTCTTGGGGTATCCCCAAATTTGCATCGCCTCGTCCTTGATTCTAACTTATCGGGTTGTGTCTTCTAACATGGGCAGGACACCCTGGATCTTAACAACCTTAAGATCAGGCTTCTTCCCTTTCCATATCTCATATGGTGTAGACACTACCGAACTTAGTTGGAACTCTATTCAGAAGGTAAGCTGCGGTTTCTAGGGCATATCCCGAGAATGAGATGGGTAGGTCGTGAAAACTCATCATGGACCGTACCATATCTAATAATGTACGATTTCTCCTTTTAGAGACACCATTGAGTGAGGTGTATAAGGAGGTGTCCATTGGGATAATATCCCATGGTCCTTGAGGAACTGAGTAAACTCTGTACTTAAGTATTCACCCCTCGATCTGATCGAATAGTTTTGATACTCTTTCGGTCGGTTCTCCACCTCATTCTTATACTCTCTGAATTTCTCAAAGGCCTGGACTTGTACTTCATTAAGTACACATATCCATACCTTGAGAAATCATCAAGAATGTAATGAAGTAGGAGTAACCTCCAATGGCATGAGTTGACATGGGTCCACATACATCACTATGTATGAGTTCCAACAACTCATTGGCTCTCTCCAGTTCTACTAAATGGAGATTTGGTCGATTTTTCCACGAATGCAAGGCTCACAAGTTGTATATGACACATAGTCGAATGGATCTAGATATCCATCATTTAGCAACTTTTGAATCCTTCTTTCATGGATGTGACCTAGCCTACAATGCCATTGGTATGCCTTTGTTCAACTCATCTCGTTTCCTTTTGGATACATTTACATTCATGATATGTGGAGTGGTGTCTAACATAAATAAACCATTATGCAATGTTCCTCCTTTGATGATCTTATCATCTAATAATATTGAACAACCATTGTTCTCAAAAACAAATTTATATCCACTAACTGTTAAACATGAAATGGAGATAATGTTTTTGATAATAGAAGGAACAAAATAACATGCATCTAATGCAATAAAAGCTCCACTAGGCAGATGTAGGGCGACCTCGCCAACAGCTAATACAGCAACTTTTGCTCCATTACCCATCTTGAGGTCCATCTCGCCTCTCTATAGTCTCCTAGGTCATGCCAGAACCTGCAACGAATTGCATATATATGATAAGCACTACCGGTATCCAATACCCATGTGTTATCATAAGAGTCTGACAAATGGAGACTGATCATGAATGTACCTGAAGTTATCCTCTAGGACCATTCCTAGACCTGTGAGTTTCTCTATCCACTCAATCATCTTTAGGATATGGTTCTGAACCGGTGTCCCCTCAGTCATCCTAGCGCGGAAAAGGCTCTTGGATATCTCATATCGTTGAGTCCTTCCCTGTTCCTTAAACAATTTGCGGACATGTAAGAGAATGGATCTGGCATCCATCTTTTCATGTTGTCTCTGTAAATCTGGAGTCAAAGAGCCCAACATATAGCACTGAGCAAGAGTGGAGTCATCAATGTACTTCACGTAGCGAGCGATCTCATCCTCGCTTGCCCCTTCTTCGGGAGTAGGCATCACTGTATCAAGGACGTACACGATTTTCTCCGCTGTGAGAACAATTCTCAAGTTACGGAGCCAATCCATATAATTTGGACCAGTAAGGCGGTTGACATCAAGTATGCCACGTAAGAGATTTGAAAGCAACATTTTTTGAAAATAAAGATGTAGCAGAAATGAATAACATGCAGATTTTACAAGAAATAAACTATCAAGATATGGACTTCTATCTTAATATGCTCCCACTATTTTACTAACGAGTCACGCGACACCCTCAGCACGTGAAACGGAAGTCTCCAGCAGACTTCTAGTGGGGATCAAGATCCAATCAGCATCTTAGTGTAACCTCGAGGGACTCGACCAATCACACTAATCCTAAAAGGTAGGCAACTCTTGCCGATCACAACTCATAACGATGGAAGGCCACGTGGGTCAATCTAATTGCCTCACGTTTACCGACTTAATATTATCGAGAGATGTTTCTATAATTTGGTCTCCTAATATGACATGTCACACATATACATATTTAATATATATCTACATCGCATGCAAATATATATACATATCTAGCATGTGTATAAGCAATCACATCAGATGATCATGGACCACGACCTAATATGATTAGTTAGGAAGCTAGTAGGCCTAATCACTCACATCAAGATCTATGTGTGCAACGGTGCATCTCCATGCCCTTGTGATTGTCCATCTCGTCCTCGTCGGTTCGTTTGACATCTTGATGCATCTCCATGCATCACGATCATCCGTCTCGTGGGTCCCGCTATCGCGATCCACGCTTCCGCCAAGGCGTCCTCATGTGATTACAACTTAATCATAGGCACGCAGGCCCGACAATAAACGAAAAATATTTGGAGGTTTAAGAGACCTCAATAATAATAATCACAAATACACACATCACATCCATCCATGATCATCCGTTCACACATCATACATCACATGTATAAATAATCATCATCATGTAGGACTACTAGATAATAATAAAAATAATAATCAACTAAACCTTTTAATTAATTAATATTTTTCTGAAATCGGGGACATGTAGGGAATTTCTCAATTCCTAAGGGTATTTTCGTAATTTGGACAAAAGACGAAACTGGAATTTCTCAAATTCACAGGGCAAAACTGTCCTTTTGCCCAAAACCCTAATTCCCTCTGCTGCCGCCGCCACCCCTGGCGGCGCGGTCAGGCGGCGAGGGCGAGGGCGGTGGTTCGCTGCTGAGAGGCGAGACGCCACCGGGCGCCGCCATCGCGGGTGGGCGCCTCTTCGGCGCCGCCGCCGCAGGGGCGGTCGTCCTGGCAGGCCCCGCCTGTGGGGGGTTTTTCGCCAGCTGGAGTAGCGGTGGCGTCGGCTGCCGGCGGCGGCCGCCGCTCCTGCGGCGGGCATAAGGGCGCCGCCGCCTGGGCGGCGGCGTCCATCGCCCTGCGGTGGCGCGCCGCTTCCTTTATGGGCGGCGCCAGCGCCCTATGGCGCCTCGCCCGTGGGCTCGCCCGCCCCGCCGCAAGCTGCAAGCGGCATCACGATCACGGGCCGACCGCCGCAGTGCGGCCATGGCGCTGCCGCTTTTTTGCGCTTGCAGACGACGACGAGATCGAGGGCAGCAACTGTTGCTGCCGTTCCTCGCTTTTAAGCGTCAACGATTTTGACGTCAAAATTCTTCCTAAACACAACACACGCAGTTCAAAACCAATCATTTGCACGAACAACCTGGCTCGATACCCTTTGTTGGGAAATCAGGGGGGCGACATCATATGCGCAATGGAAGAACAAGAAAACAAAAAATCCCGATTCCCAAAAAAAGATGTTCGCCGTCATGTAAGATTGGTGAAAAAAAATCCAGAAACACACAAAATCTGCAGTATAGAGATTGTGTTACCTAGGGAGATCGATATATCCTGTTTCCTTGCAGATCCTTAAGAGAGGGTGAAGGAGGTCAAGCGTCCTCCTCTCTAGCGGTGATCCCACAAGAGTGTTGCAACGACCCTCCTCAAAACTCCAGGCCTCGAGGTGGAGAGGGAGAGGAGAATAGGAAGGGCAAGCAAAGACTCTAGCCTATGAGGTCGTGAATCCCTCCTATTTATAGAGATCCCGTGTCAAACCCTAATGGGTCCTTCCCTAGTGGGTATTGGATGCATCCAATAAGACAGGGCTCCGCCGGATATCTCATATCCCAACCTCTACTCATCGCAATGCCTACCATATGTGTGTGACCCTCTAGGCCCAATATCGAGCTGGCCGTGAGTCATACCGTCGTAACTCCTTTCTAACTCGGTGAATTATTATCTCTGTAATAATTCACTCGACTCATCGACTATGGACGTACTTAGGCCACTACGCCAGAAGTCCCCGGATGATCTGGGAATCCAATCCATTAGACACATCGCCCTCGGTTACCATGTACCTATAGTCCCTCATCCATCTAATATCCCAGAGACCGGTATCGAAAGCATGGTGTTGTCGGACCCATACGGTTTTTACCGAAGTCTCGCTTTTAATCGGATTCTCCGGAGAACTCTTTTCTCTCTCAACCGAATGACCCCGCCGGGGATTTGTCCGAGCAAGAACACATGGGATATTCCTCTCATGACCAGAGTGGATGATCCTTTATCGACACTCAATAGCCCTCGTAAGGTCGACTACCACTCCCAATGACCACCAGTATTTAGATCCGGGACAGCCCAAACCTATAAGTCTGGTATCAAAGAGTGGAGCACTCATACAGGACATCCTTTGGTGTCTCAAGTCTAAGGACCAGATACACCATTAGGACTACGGAATCGTTGTCGACAATAAGGCATCATCAACCATCCAAAGATTCCGTAAGTGGATCAATCGGTGAACTCATTCTCCACGAGCACTGCATCAGTATCCCTAGTATCCCTACACGAGCAGCTATGAGACCAGCTGCATCTATCATATGGATGGGTATACAAAGCACACCGGTCTATCCGGTTATCACGATGTCCCTCTCGAGTAACCTATGACCGGGATTATTTAGGATATGTGTTTAAAGGTGAATCGATCTCATTATCGTGATCTCATCACGATCCGATTCCCATTGCACAAATCCAAGGACATCACAATATATATATATATGCATTTATGCAATAGTTATAAAGTGATATACGCCAAAATATAATAAGCAAAAAGATTCTGTATCAAGTCACACGTGCCATCACTCACGTGATTGGCTTGCTGGGCACCTATGACTAGCACTATCATACCCCTATATGTTTTTTGATCGAAATTTTTACTATTTTCATCCATATCTAACTTAGTCGCAGTACTCATAGGGGTGTTTATTGCTTTTGAATTATCCATGTTAAATCGTTTTTACAATTCTAACGTATATTTAGATTGGTTAAGAAATATACCATCCTTAAGTTGTTTGATTTGTAATCCTAAAAAGAAAGTTAATTCTCCCATTAAACTCATTTCAAATTCATGACTCATAGATTTGGCAAATGATTCACATAGTGATTCATCTGTAGAGCCAAAAATAATATCGTCAATATAAATTTGCACAATAAGAAAATTATTTTTAAAATGTTTAATAAACAATGTAGTATCAACCTTGCCTTTGGTAAAATTATTTAAAATAAGAAAGGAACTAAGCCTTTCATACCAAGCTCTAGGAGCTTGTTTCAATCCATAGAGAGCCTTAGTCAATTTGAATACATGATTAGGAAGAAGAGAATTTTCAAATCCGGGAGGTTGTTCGACATATACTTCTTCGAAAATAAAACCATTCAAGAAGGCACTTTTGACATCCATTTGAAATAGTTTAAGATTATAACAACTAGCATAGGCAAGGAGCATCCTTATGGCTTCTAATCGAGCCACGGGAGCGAAGGTTTCTTCGTAATCGATACCTTCTTCTTGGTTGAAACCTTTGGCCACTAATCTAGCCTTGTTTCTAACCATGATACCATTTTCGTCTTGCTTGTTTCTAAAGACCCACTTAGTACCAATTACTAAATGGTCACTAGGTCTAGGAACAAGCTCCCACACCTTGTTTCTCTCAAATTGATTCAATTCCTCTTACATTGTAATAACCCAAAAATCATCTTTTATGGCCTCGTCAATGCACTTAGGTTCGATTTGAGAGAGGAAGGCGGCATTAGCACAAAAATTCTTGAAAGAGGAACAAGTTTGAACCCCTTTAGATGTATCCCCTATAATTAGCTCCTTTGGATGAGCATCTATATACTTCCATTCCTTAGGTAAGGAAATTTCGGAAGAAGGTGCATCCAAGTTGCTATTTTGAGGAGGGAGTTCATTTAAATTCAAATTATCAAAACCAAGATCATCATCAAAATCATTTTTCTTTAAATTTGAAACTTCACTAAAAACTACATGAATAGACTCTTCAATTACTAAGGTTCTTTTATTAAAAACCCGAAAGGCTTTAGAAACGGAAGAGTAACCAAGAAAGATGCCTTCATCGGATTTAGCATCAAATTTTCCTAAGGCATCCCTTTCATTTAAAATAAAGCATTTACAACCGAAAACTTTAAAATAGGAAATATTTGGTTTTTTGTTATTCCATAACTCATAGGGAGTTTTTGATAAGGATGATCTTATTAGAACTCTATTTATGATGTAACAAGCCGTATTTATGGCTTCGGCCCAAAAATACTTAGGTAAACTATGTTCATTTAACATAGTTCTTGCCATTTCTTGTATGTTTCTATTTTTCCTTTCAACTACTCCATTTTGTTGGGGATTTCTTGGAGTGGAGAAGTTGTGATTGTATCCATTAACTTCACAAAAATTTTGACAGTCACGGTTTTGAAATTCACCACCATGATCACTCCGAATTGATGAAATCATGAACCCTTTTTCGTTTTGAGTGAGTTTACAAAATTTAGAGAAATACTTGAAACAATCACTTTTGTGAGCTAAGAAATAGGTCTAAGTGTATCTAGAGTAGTCATCCACAATCACAAAAGCATATTTGCTTCCACCTAGACTAGTTGTATCAATTGGTCCAAATAAGTCCAAATGGATCAATTGTAACGGTCTAGTGGTGCTAATTTGATTTTTTGATTTGAAGCTTATTTTTATTTGCTTCCCTAGTTGACATGCATCGCATACCTTATCCTTAATAAACTTAATATTCGGAAATCTCGTACTAATTCTTGAGATGAGATTTTAGATATTGTTTTCATGCTTGTATAGCCTAATCTCTTATGCCAAAGCTAAGCATCATCATTTATGGCGGAGAAACACACTTCATTACTTAGTTCATCAAGATTGATGGTATAGACATTATTTTGTTTTAAAGCAATCATAGTCATGTTATGATTTGGTTTTTCAATGATGCACATATTTGATTCAAATCTAACGATATAATCTTTATCGCATAATTGACTAATGCTCAATAGATTATGTTTTAATCCATCAACTAGTAACACATCATCAATGGAAAAACTTGATTTGTTACCTATGGTTCCCTTGCCAATGATTTTGCCTTTGTTGTTGTCTCCGAAAGTGACATAGCCTTCGTCCATGCTAGTGAGCTTGGTGAATTTGGATGGATCTCCGGTCATATGCCTTGAGCATCCACTATCAAGATACCATCTCTTGCTCCTAGCATGTGATGGTGTATGTTTCTATAAGAAGGAATTATTTTTAGGTACCCATTTACTTTTGGGTGCCTAAAAAACTAATCTAGCTTTTTATCATGTTGTATAGACTTGATCATGGTTCCTTTAGGAACCCAAATCAATTTGTTTGGACTAATTTTCTTGAATGGACATTGGTAAGTCATATGTCCATATTTGCAACAAAAGTTGCAATCGCTTTGGTGTTGAACATGTAAGATAGGACCTTTAATGAAGGTGGTTGGATTTTGGTGAGTACTTCTCACAAATCCGATTCCACTCCTTTTAGGGACATGACCCTTATTTGTAAGGATCATGTTTAAGGACTTGCTACCGACCTCGAATTTCTTCAAGGTGTCCTTAAGTACCAAGTTCACATTTTGGAGAGTATTTAAATCATGGCATTTAGCACATGGAGCTAGACTATCATGATATTCAGTTTTTAATTTATCAAAAGCACAAGTAAGACTATCATGGTCCTTTTTTAGCAATTTATATTTTTTACTAATTGTCTTACATTCATCAAATAACTCATGGAAGGCATTTAATAATTCATGATAAGGTAAATCTGCATTAATTAAATCCGTTACCTCTTCTTCAAAGGCCATTAGGGCGTAGTGACCAACTTGCTCGGTGTTGGACTCCTCTTCTTCGGACGTGCTTGAATCATCCCATGTTGCCTTGAGCGCCTTCTTCTTTGGTGTTCTCTTTTTGGCTTGAGGGCAATCGTTCTTGTAGTGTCCCGGTTTTTTACATTCATAGCAAATCACTTGGTCCTTCTTTTGTTCAAATTTATTTTTTGTATTATTTTTAAATTTGTTCTTTCTTAAATATTTTTTGAATTTTTGAGTCAAAAGTGCAATGTCATTGTCACTGTTCTCATCACTTGATGTTCCTTTCAAGTGGTCTTCTTGTGATTTGAGTGCCATATCCTTCCTGTTCTTTGGAAGGGGGTTCTCGAGCTTCGTCATGAGCTTGACATGTCATTTAAGTAGGTCATTAGAGACCCAATGAGTTCTTCAAGAGGGAATGTTTTAAGGTCTTTGGCCTCTTGAATAGCCGTAACTTTTGGATCCCAACTTTTAGGGAGGGATCTTAAGATTTTAGTTACTAGTTCAAAGTTAGTAAAATCTTTACCAAGAGCTTTGAGTCCATTGATGACATCCAGTAAAACGGTGTACATGTCTCCGATGGACTCACTTGGTTTCATTCGGAAAAAGTTAAGTAAGAGTGCACAAGAATGTTGATTTTGGACTCTTTCACTCGGCTAGGGCCTTCATGAGTGACCTCAAGAGTTCTCCAAATATCAAAAGCCGAATCACAAATTGAAACACGATTAAATTCATTTTTGTCTAGTGCACGAAACAAGGCATTCAAAGCCTTTGCATTTAAAGCAAAAACCTTCTTCTCCGATTCATTCCATTCACTCATCGGAAGAGAAGATTTTTGAAATCCGTTTTCCACAATAGTCCAAAGCTCGAAATCCATAGAAATGTGGAAGATCCTCATCCGAGTCTTCCAATACGTGTAATCCGACCCATTAAACATGGGTGGACGTGTGATAGAGTGTCCCTCATGCATGCCGGAGTAAGCCATCTCTCGTGGGTATTAAACAAAATATGAGAGTGAACCTGCTCTGATACCAATTGTTAGGATCGGAGCGGCACTAAGAGGGGGGGGGGGGGGGGGGGTGAATTAGTACAGCGGATTAAAACTTCGGTTTTAATAAATCTTTTGTACGATAAGAATAATATTTCATTTGAAACCGTTTCAATTGCATTGAGAGCGTACGTAATAAGATGAGGGCAATGAACTTAGCAAAGTAAAGGTTTGCAGAAAGAGAAATGCATAAACATAAACGCAAACCAGAGATTACGCCGATTTTAGAGTGGTTCGGTCAAATGACCTACATCCACTTGCGAGGCACCTCTTAGATGAGGCTCCCACCTTCCACTTGCAAATCTCTTGAAATGGAAGGGCAAATACCCCTCTTACAACCTTTTACAAATAGTTCAACCTCTTACAAATTTTCAGCAAGAAAGGAGGAGAACTTTTCTAGCAAATTGAAAACTGGACTTGCTAAGACTTTCTAAGACTTTTCTCTTAATCAATTGCTGCTCAAAAAGTTGTAGTCTCAGCTAAGATTTGAGGGGTATTTATAGGCCTCAAGAGGATTCAAATTTGGGCTCCAAATTTGAATTCTCGTGGAGTTACCGATGCTGGCGGTGTCACCGCCTGTCAGTGGCGGTGCCACCGCCTGTCAGTGTCAGGCGCTGACAGTGCTAGGCGGTGCCACCGCCCAGCTCAGGCGGTGCCATCACCTGGCTCTCGGGCACTGGGCGGTGCCACCGCCAGACTCTTCGTTTGACTGGTTGGGCTTCAAACTTAGCCCAAACCAAGTCTAATTTTGGGCCTAGTTGGCCCCTAACTAGGACATAGGATTATTTCTTAATCCTAATCCTAATTACATGTTAACTACTTAACAAAAACACATCCTAAGCAAATTTTCAACCGCGAACGTCGAGTCTTGTTAAAATGAGCTTTCAAACCGAACTTCTTCCGACGGGCTCCCAGCAAGCTCCTGAACTTGTGATGAATTTAATGAGTAGCCGAGCCTTCTCGGTGATCTCCGTGAATCTCTGACGATCTCTTCGGTGAACTTCCAAAAATTCCGACAGGTTCCCGATTTTTTTCTCGGTTGGTTCCGGCAGCATCTCCGACGATTCTTCGAACTCTTAAACGTCCATCGAACTTGACTCCTGTATCCTTGCTTTGTGTTTTCTGGTTATCGTAGTTAATCCTACACACTTAACTCAATAATATGGATTAGATCAATTAACTCATCAATTAATTGCATCATCAAAATCCGAGATTCAACAGAAGTATATTTCAACATCAAATTTTTCATGTTATCCTTCATGTGATGATATGAAATTATGCAATCCTCATGATATTATGTTGATGCATACAAATGAGACGTTATGACCATGCATGGTAGGATGCAATATAATTTGATAAATTGATACCATCATGATGTAAAATATTTATGATTTGGAATGATGCATTCAATATTATGATTTTTTTTTATAAAATATCAGGAATGCTTTAGTATCATGTATGATATACCCATAGTGATGATTTATTTTTGGTATCATATATGAAGTAAGGATGAAATATAAGGTTTTGAAATTATGAATTTTTTAATTTAAAATTATATTGATGCACAAACATATTGAATTAAGAATGATAATTTATCTTTGTCATGATGTGAAATTGTATTCTTCCATTCTTTTTTACAATGACAAAGGGGGAGATAAATCTATTGGCTTGCACATTTCAAAGATAGAAAACCCTGCTTGCTTGCATATCTAAAGAGACGTAAAAATTACAAATGTACAATCGCAAAGAGAGGCAAAACTTATTAGTTTGCTCATCTCAAAAGATGCAAAAATTTTGCCAACCTTCATATATGAAAAACTTGCTAGCTTGCATGTTCGAAACTTGCTATGTACTATCTTGCATTCTTTTTCAAAAATTTGCTAGTTTGAACATCGTAAAGAAAAGTAAACATGATAACTTGCACATCAAGCAAAATTTACAAACTTGAAAATTTCAAAATCGTTGCTAGCTTGCATGTTGTAAAATGATGTTAAATTTTGCTAGCTTGCGCTTTGTAAAGGAAGCAAAAATTGCTAGCTCAAACATTGCAAAGGAAGCAAAAAATTGCTAGCTTGCACTTCTCAAAAGAGAAGACATAACTCACTAGCTTGCATGTTCAATACTTACTATCTTACTAGCTTGCATAGTTGCACTTCCCCTTTTCGTTGATGACAAAGGGGGAGAAGTTATGATGAACAATCATGCATAGGATAACTTGCATATCAGGCAAAATTTACAAACTTGAAAAATTCAAAATCGTTGCTAGCTTGCATGTTGTAAAATGATGTTAAATTTTGCTAGCTTGCGCTTTGTAAAGGAAGCAAAAATTGCTAGCTCAAACATTGCAAAGGAAGCAAAAAATTGCTAGCTTGCACTTCTCAAAAGAGAAGACAAAACTCACTAGCTTGCATGTTCAATACTTACTGTCTTACTAGCTTGCATAGTTGCGCTTCTCCTTTTCGTTGATGACAAAGGGGGAGAAGTTATGATGAACAATCATGCATAGGATGATATATTGAAATTTTAATTATGCATGATTTTATGATCATATATTATAAATATTCATGATAAAATATTGCTTTGACTTGAATTCATTTTGAATTCAAGGTTCATCTCACATATGCCATATTGATAGGGGGAGTTGAGGTTAACTCCGTCATCAAATATTTGTTAACATCAAACATGGAGGAGATCATTGAATCTCAGATTTTGATGATGAAACTAATTGATAGTGTTTATGATTTGATCTATGTTTTGAGTGACGTAGGAAGCTTCGATCAGGGAGAGACAATTAAAGTAGGAAGAATCATGTTGGGCTGAAGAAAAACATGTCAGAAGATTGGACGTCGAGCTGGAGTATTGGTCGACATATTAGTAGAAGGCTTCGGGCCATGAGTTTGGGCATCAAGCCAAGAAGAGTGGAATTTGCGCCAAGGAAATCAGAGTTACGGAGGTCAACTAGCCGATTGGATAATAGGCTGCAAGAGAGGACGATGCGCCGAAGAATCAGATGAAGCGTCAATGAACCAATGACATGCCGGACAACATGATTCAAGCTTTGTAATAATTTTCTAGATCGAAGTAGGTTTTATTTGTGCAGGACTAACTACGATAGTGATCAAGGCATAAAGCAAAATAAAGTGCAAAATAAAGTCCCGGAGTCAAGAATGAGACTTCGTTAGGAGTTTGAAAGTTCATCGGAAGTTCTGCCAGAATTGACCGAGAAGTCCAAGAGCTTGCCGAAGAAGCTCGTCAGAACTTGCCAAGAAGATCATTATGAAGTCCAAGAGCTTGCCGGTAACCGGACCAGATTTACTTAGTATACACCTTAAATTTCGTAGTTAGCACATAATTGGGATTGGAATTAGGCCAACCTAATTAGGGGCCAATTGGGCCCATGTATGGATTGTGTTGGGCCAAGTGAAAGGCCCAAATAGTGGCCCAATAGGTAGCACCATCGTGGCATAGTTTTTGAGACTATGTCAAGCGGTGGTGCGGCCAGACTGGGCGATGGTATCACCTAGTGTCAATGTCATGTGGTGGTACCGCCCAAACACAGTCTCCTAGGCAATGGTACCGCCAGACTTGGTGGTGGTACCACCCAATGTCGGTGCTGTAAGCAGTGGTACCACCCAGCACAGATGGTGGTACCGCCAAGACCCTGGAAACCCTTGATGAGACTTTTTTAGCCTCCAAGATTTAATCAACTTGAGGCCTATAAATATCCCTCTCATCCCTAGTTAAAAAACACATAACTAATTATACAAATTGGAAAAAACACTATTGTAATCTTGAGAGTTCTTCTCCTCTTGCCTAAGTGTTTAGAATTCTGTTTAGGGAGGAGTAATTAGGGTTGCAAAGGTTCTCTCTTGAACATGTCAAAAGGAGAATCGAGCTATAAGGGTAGTTGATCTTCACCCATTGAAGGAAGATCTTTAGTGGATGCTGGTGGCCTCGATGGAAGGGAAATCGGTGGAGTGGATATAGGTCACGACGACCGAACCACTATAAATTAGTTTGTATATTTATTCTATTTTTAATTCTTATATTGCAAACTGATTTAGTTACTTTATTTGCTCATGACATTCTTGTAAACGCTTCCAAGTTAAGCATCTTTTCGAGATCGATTTTAATCGTAAAAAGACTTTCAAAATTAACGTTTTTATCGCTACACTAATTCACCCCCCTCCTCTTAGTGCCGACTTGTTCCTAACAGGAAAGCCACGTGGGTCAATATAATTGCCTTATGTTTATCGACTTAATATTGTCGAGAGAGGGGTTTTTTTAATTTGGTCTCTTAATATGACATATCACACACATACATATTTAATATATATTTACATCATATGCAAAATATATATATATATATATATATATATATATATATATATATATATATATATATATATATATATATACACATATATAGTAGGTGTATAAAGAATCACACATCACATGAGCAATTACACCAGATGATCATGAACCACAATATAATATGATCATGCTCGAGCCAACGGGCCTAATCACTCATATCAAGATCGATGTGTGTAGTGGTGCATCTCCATAACTTGTGATCGTCCATCTCGTCCTCGTCGTCTCCATGCATCGCGATCGTTCGTCTTGTGGGTCCTACTATCACTTCCACGCTCCCACTACGCCTTCTCGTGTGATTACAACTTAATCATAGGCACATAAGCCCGACAATAGATGAGAAATAAAATGGAGGCTCGTAGGCTCTAATAATAATAATCACAAGTACGCACATCACACGGTTCATGATCATCCATCCACATATCATACATCACATATATAAATCATCATCATATAGGACTACTAGATTATAATAAAAATAATAATCAATTAAACATTTTAATTAATTAATATTTTTTGAAATTAGGGATATGTAGGGAATTTTCTCAATTATGAGGGGTATTTTTATAATTTGGGTAAAAGACAAAATCTAGACTTTCTAAAATTTCGAAGGACAAAACTATCTTTTGCCTAGAAAACCTTAAGCTGCTTTCTCCCACTTCCTTGCTTCGGCAATCGCCACATTGTCGACGGTGGCCTGTGCGGTGAGGGGCGTGAGGGCACCGCCCCCTTAGGTGGGCATCGCCCACAGCCGGTGTTGCCCCGTTGGGTGGTTCTGTCTGTAGGCACAGTGCCCACAGGCACCGTTGCCCTACGATGCCTCACTCTGCGGGCGCAACGACCGCAGGCGCCGCTGCCCCGTGGCACCTCTGCACGGGGGCTGCTAGTGGCAGCGCCAACAACTGCATGCTATGTCAGTGGGCTACCGGTCGCCGACAGCAAGCTTGCTGCACGCAGATGGTAGCGAGGGCAAGAAAGGCAGCAATAGTTGCTGCTCTTTCTCGCTTTTGGGTCAATGATTTTGATGCCAAAAGCTTCTCCAAAACACAACACACGTAGTTCAAAACCAATTTTCACATGAACAACCTGGCTTTGATACCACTAATAAAAAATCTTGGGGGCGACATCACATACGCAGCGGAAGAACAAAAAATAAAATCTCCAATTCCCAAAGATATGTTTGTCATCATGAGAAGATTGGTGCGCAAAAATTCACGAATAGAAAACCGTGTGAGATAGATTATGTTACCTAAGTGTTAGGAACGAGTCGATACTAAGAGGGGGGGGGGGGGTGAATTAGTGTAGCAGATAAAATCACTGGTTTGAAAAATTCTTCATTCGATAAAACCAATTTCGGAAAGATAACTTCAAATCTCATTCGTAAGCATAGTGAATATAGTAAGCATGTAAGATAGTTTGTAGTAAAGATAAATTGCACGAATGGAAATGCAAACTGAATTTTATAGTGGTTCGGTCGTCGTGACCAATATCACTCCACCGATTCCTCTTCCGTCGAGGCTACCAGCATCCACTAACGTTCTTCCTTCAATTGGTAAAGATCAACTACCCTTATAATTGGATTCTCCTTTTGACAGGTTCAGGAGAGAACCTTTACAACCCCCCTTCACTCTTCTTTTAAACATGCATAACACTTAGAGTTTGAGAGGAATTCACACAAGATTACAATAGTGTTTTATTTTCTTTTTGCTCTCAGTTGTGTGTATGTTAACCAGAGATAAGAGGAGTATTTATAGACTTCAAGTAGATTCAAACTTGGAGCCTAAAAGTGTCTCATCCCGAGTTTCCTGGATCGTGGCGGTATCACCACCTGCAGAACTGACATTGAGCAGTACAACCGCTTGACAGTCTCTTAGAGACTATGTCTAGGCAGTACCACCACCCAAACTAGTAGTACCATCACCTGACATAGTCTTGGAGACTGTGCCATAACAGTTCTACCTGTTGGGTCATTGTTTAGGTCTTTCACTTGGCCCAACACAGCCCAAACTTGGACCCAATTGGCCCCTAATTGAGTTGGCCCAATTCGAACCCAGTTATGTGCTAACTATGAAATTTAAGGCATACACTAAGCTAAATAAGTCCAATAAGTCTAGGTTTCTTCCGGCGAACTTCCGATGATCTCTCGGTAATGTTCCAACTAACTCTTAGAAAGCTCCTAGACTTCACAATGATCTTCTTGGTGAGTTCCAATAAGCTTCTCTAACAAGCCCTTGGACTTCTCAGTCAATTTTGACAAAACTTCCAACGAACTCTCGAACTCCCAATGAAATCTCGTTCTTGACTCCAAGACTTTATTTTGTTTTATGCTTTGCTATCGTAGTTAATCCTACATATTTAAAATTTACTTCGATCTAGACAATTATTACAAAGCTTAAATGAAATATTGTATGATATGTCATTGGTTCATCGAAGCTTCATCCAATTCTTCAGCGCATCATCCTCTCTTGTAGCCTATTGCCCAATCGGCTAGTTGATCTCCGCAATTCTGATTTTCTTGGCATAATTTCTGCTCTTCTTGGCCCGATACCCGAACCCATAGCTTGAAGCCTTTTGTCGATACGTCGATCGATCCTCTGGGTCGACGACCAATCTTCTAACATGTTCCATTCTGGCCCAACATGATTCTTAATTGTCTCTCCCTGATTGAAGCTTCCTGCATCACTCAAAACACAAATCAAATAAACACTATAAATTGGTTTCATCATCAAAATCCGAGATTTAACAATCTCTCCCTTTTTTATTATGACAACCAATTAATAATGGAGTTAACCTTAACTCCCCCTATCAATATAGCATATGTGAGATAAATCTTGAATTTAAAATGAATTCAAGTCAATGTAATTTTAATCATTAAACTAAGCAACATGTCATTATAAAATCATACGTAATCAAGATTTCAATACATCATTCCATGCATGATCATTATCATAACTTCTCCCCCTTTGTCATCAACATAAAGAAGAAGTGCATCTAGCAAGTTTTAGATATATAATTTCAAATCATTGCATTATAAACGTAATCATCATGCAAGCTAGTATTTTTCTTTCTTCTCTTTTGAGAAGTGTAATTTTTTTGCTTCCTTAGCAAAGTGCAAGCTAGCAAAATTTTACATCATTTTACAACATGCAAGCTAGCAATAATGTTGAGTTTTGCAAGTTTATAAATTTTGCTAGATGTGCAAGTTAGCATATTTTGCTTTTTGAGATTGGCAAGATAACATTTTTGCTTCTCTAGAGATTGCAAGCTAGCAATTCTTGTTGATGTTTAAGATAGTAAGTTCTTTGGTTCCCTTTGAAATGTGCAAGCTAGCAATTTTTCTCCCCCTTTATCATTGTCAAAAGGAAGGGAAGGATACAATAGTGCAAAATATTTCAATCATTACAAGGCATACAATCCATAAATACAAAGAAATCATATCATGAAGGATTAAGCCATGAATGCTAAATGATATAATTTATTTTGAGAAATCTCCCTTTCAGTAAATAACAAAAAGAGACAAATATTGAGAAATCAAGATGAAAATAAATCTTAACCCATAACGTTTTCTTGTATGAAATGCCAAGTCATCATCTTTATCACGTTGGGCATGATACTAAATCAATAAATTTTTAAATCAATATTACTTGGGTATGCATGATACCAAAACATTGTCTCAAGTTTTCAATATATAACATGTATAATTTCAAACCATTACATTTGATCCTTGCTTCATGCATGATACCAAAAATAAATCAATAATCACTATGGGCATATCATACATGATACTAAGACATTAAATTTTTTAAGCATTTGTCACTTCATGCATTAAATTAACATTTTGATCATAATACCAAACATTCATCATTTATTTTCTCACCCTTTGTTATAGGTAGAAAGAAGAATCATTCAACAAAGCAAGTGTTTGAAAGCATATCAAGTAAGTTTTACACCAATTTATCCAAGCTAACAAAACTATCTTCCTTAATGTGCAAAACTTTTCCCATTACATCATTTTTCAAATCATCACGTGAAATATATCAAGAAAAATTAACTTGGTGATGAGGTATACAATTCATGAAGACAAATTATGAATATCAAGAGACAAATTATGATTCTCTTTGGATGACTCAAATAGCAAAAAGAAGAATCATAGTAAATGATCTTGATTCATAAAAAAACATATTATAATTCTAAAAATTCACAAGAAAAGTCATGATTCTTCTAACAAAAAGATTGTCGATTCATGCATTTGAATAAATATTTTTTTAAACCATCATCACTTCAACTCATTAAGCATAATATCAAAATGTAAAATCATCAAACATGATACAAACAATTTATTTTCAAAATATTCATCATTATTTTCAACTTATTCAATTTGCCAAATCAACAAAGTCACTTTCAAGAGATTCAAAATGAAATAAAGATATTTATCGATCTCTCTAAATGCAAGTGATTTCCTTTCTCCCCTTTGTCATTGTAAATAAGAAAGAAGAATTTTTAATGGTGCAATTTATTTCTTTCTTACATCAATGCTCTAAGCATCACATAAATACAAAGGTAATCATATGAAAATTATGACATGAAAGATGAAAGATTAAGAAAAATCAATTCATAAATGATTCATCTTGACAAATCTCCTTTTTAGTAAATAGAAGGGAGAAGGATTCAAAAGAATTAATTAAGTCATTAATCCAAAAATCCATGAATCAAGGCTCTTCTTTTGCAAATAGAAAGATGATCTCGATTTAAAAAGAAAATTCAAGTTATGAAGAACCGAGAAATCCTAAAATCGAATTCATACATTTGAAAGATTTAGCATGCCTAATTCTCTTCTAATGAAATCAAACTATTCCTCATTCAATTTCAAATCATCAAATTATCAAAATCACTTTTCAAGAGATTCAATCAAAAGGACATAAATAGATTCATTAATCTCTTTTTGAAAAATTGATAAAGTAGAGAAAAATAAATTTTCAAGGAGAAAGCTTTCCTCTTTTTAGTGTTTCAATTCATATGATTGATTTCACATAAGCATGCTTTTGCCCTTTTTGTCAAATCAAAACATATATCATCGTTTAAAACAAAAATGTAAGATTTATCACAAAAATTATTAAGATCAATAATTCATAAAAATCATCATGTATAACTTCAAAATCTCATGCATAGAATAAAGTCATCAAGCATTGTACCAAAACTTTTATTACATCATTACATCATTATGTCATTAAAACAACAAGCATAATTTCATTGAGTATTTTCAATCAAAGTGAGAAATCATCAATTTACATTCACATTATTTTTTCTTAAAAACATACATAGGATTAATCATTAGATTTAAATCTAACATTTTCTTGTATTTTCATAAAACATGCAATTGTCATTATCATTTTCAAAATTAGCTAGAAAAACAAAAGCATGATCTATAATTTTTATTTACTAACTAATTTAAAAATAACTCATGAAAAAGCATCAAGTAATTTCGAAATAAGGTAAAGGGGTTTTAGTTATCTCGTCATCGAAAGTTGTTAAGGCATAGTTTGTCACCTTACCTTTGTTGGTTTGTTCTTCAACTTCGGATAAACTAGATTCATCCCAAGCCGCCTTGAGTGCTCTCTTTTTCTTTGGCAACTTCTTTTTAAATTTATTTTTATTCTTTAATTCTTATTTAATGAACTTTTTAAATTTTATATTGAGAAGTTCGAGTTCATCATCACTTGAGCTTTCGCTTGAGTGGTCTTTATTTGTTCTAAGTGCCAAATCCTTTTTGTTCTTTGGAAGGTTGTTCTCATATTCATCAAGTTCATCATGCGCCTTGTATGATATTTCATAAGTTATTAATGACCCGATAAGTTTTTCAAGAGGAAAATAGTTCAAGTTTTTTTATTTTTGAATAGTCGTTACATTCGAATCCCAATTTTTAGAAAGTGATCATAAAACTTTATTCACAAGTTCAAGATTCGAAAAACTTTTACCAAGAGCTTTTAGACTATTGATGATATCCCTAAAATGTGTGTAAATGTCTCCAATAGTCTCGTTTGGTTCCATACAAAATAATTCAAAATTATGCATCAAAATATTTATTTTCGAGTCTTTAACTCTACTAGTACCTTCGTTGGTGATTTCAAATATGTGCCAAATGTCAAAAGCCATTTCGCAAGTAGAAACCCGATTAAATTCATTTTTATCTAAGGCACAAAATAGAGCATTAATACCTCTAGCATTTAAAGAAAAAGTTTTCTTCTCCAAATCATTCCATTCGTTGTTTGGAGTAGAAGACTTTTGAAAATCACTTTCGATAATATTCCATAAATTTAAATCCAAGGAAAGCAAGAAATCTCTTATTCGAGTTTTCCAATTTGTGTAGTCCATCCCATTGAACATGGAAGGATGAATGATAGAAAATCCCTGTTGAAAGCCGAAAAGAGTCATTTCTCTTAAGTGTTAAATTAAAAAAGAAATAACGTAGCTCTAATACCAATTGTTAGGAATGAGTCAGCACTAAGAGAGGGGGGTGAATTAGTACGGTAGATAAAATCATCGGTTTTAAAAATTCTTCGTTCAATAAAAATAATTTCAGAATGTTAACTTCAAATCTCTTTCATAAGCATAGTGAAAGCAGTAAGCAGGTAAGGCAGTTTGTTGTAAAGATAAATTGCAAGAATGGAAATGCAAACCGAGTTTTATAGTGGTTCAATCGTCGTGACCTACATCCACTTCGTCGATTCCTCTTCTGTCGAGGCCACCGGCAACCACTAACGATCTTCCTTTAATGGGTGAAGATCAACTACCCTTACAACTCGATTATGCTTTTGACAGGTTCAGGAGAGAACCTTTATACCCCCCCTTCACTCCTCTCTTAAACAAGCATAACACTTAGAGTTTGAGAGGAGTTCACACTGTTGTATCTCGGATTTTGATGATGAAATCAATTGTCATTTGTTATCTAATCCATATGTTGAGATAAGTGTGCATGATTAACTACGATGAAAGTAAGACATGCAGTAGGAGTTGAGCCGGAGTCAAAGACTATGATCACGTTGGGAGTTTGAGAGCTCGACGGAAGTCCGGACGGTCGTTGAAGGTTCTATGGGAACAAATTTGAGAAGTCCAGGAGCTTGCCAAAATAAGCTCGTCGGAACTTGCCAAGTGGATCGTCGCAAATCCAGGAGTTTGCCGAAAGTCCATCGGAGCATCGCCAGAGGTTTGTCAGATATTCGCCGAAAGCTCGCCAGAAGAAGCGATTGACGCACCGGAACAAGCTGTAGTAAATGTCTTAAGAATTATCGTAGTTAGCATATTGATTAAGTTAGGAATGGGAGGTGATCCCATTAACTTAATCTAGGGGCAATTGGGCCCTTGACAGACCCAAATTGGGCCGAATGGATCAACCCATTCGGACCAGAATTTCTACTAGGCGGTGGCACCGCTAGGGTCGGTGGTGGGACCGCCCAGGAGAGGGTCTCCCAGGAAAGCTAGGCGGTGCAACCGCCCTAGGCAGGCAGTGGCACCGCCTAGGCTCAGTCTCCGAGCGAGACTAGGCGGTGCAACCACCCCTGACAAGCGGTGGCACCGCTAGGGCTTAGTCTCTGAGCGAGATTGGGCGGTGCAACCGCCCCTGTCAAGCGGTGGCACCACCCAGAAGCTCAGTCTCCGTACTGCCAAGCGGTTGTACCGCCCCAGTCAGGAGGTGGTACCGCCAGGACCCTGGAAATCCGGGAAGAGACATTTTTGAGCTCCAAATTCAAACTAGTTTGGGGCCTATATATACCTGTTAGAACCCTTGCAGATTCTAAACATGGGGTTGATCTCTTTAGGGGATCGGCCTCCTTGGAACTCTATAGGGGTTCCTCCTTCCAAGTTGCTACTCAAAGGCTGCAGAAAAGATTCATCTATCGCTTAAGAAAAGAGAAGGAATACATGGCTATTTATAGGGCTTCTAAACCCTAACTCCTAATAGGACTCCTACTTAAGACTCTTACTTCTAACTAACTCCTAATAGGACTCATACTCAAGACTCCTATTCTCTTACAACTCCTAATTCTTCTCTAAGTAAAAACCTCCTGACCCTAGCCCGCCTCTTCAACTCTTTAATAGGGGTCGGCTTAGGTAGGTTTTACATGAATGTCCCTTTCAATTAGGACTCTCCTAGCTAGAGTCCTAACAGACCCACCCTCTTCAAATCAGTCTTGTCCTCAAGGCTGAGATTCCATGAACTCAGGGAACCAGGTCTTCAGCTCCTCATATGGTTCTCATGTGGCGTCTTCAAGTGGTAAATTATTCCAATGTACTAGTACTTCAATAGAGGGATGTCAGCGACGCATCACGACCCTACGATCGAGGATGGCTTGTGGTTGAGCTTAAATAACTCCATCCTCAGTGGTGTTAGGCAGTTGGATCTGGGGTGACTCATGTTCTCCCAACTTGGGCTTCAGGCATGACACATGGAAGACATGGTGAATTTTGGCATCCTTAGGTAATTTAAGTCTATATGCCACTGCTCCAATACGCTATGTGATCTGATAGGGCCCAAAAAATTATGGAGATAGCTTCATGGAGGCTCGAGTGTTGATGGAGAGTTACTTGTATGGTTGTAGGCGAAGATAAACCCAATCTCCTATTGAAAATTCTCTTTCGCTTCATCGTGTATCGGCTTGTTGCTTCATTCTGACTTGAGCTGTAGAGAGATTATCTTTTAACAGTTATAGGAGTTTGTCCCTATCAATCAATTCTTGTTCAACCTGATCTATCTTGGCCGAGCCAATTACATACTTTGGAATCACAAGGGCCGGTCGACCATACAATACTTCATAAGGGGCACATTTTGTAGATGAATGATATGTAGTATTATACCACCATTCGGTCCAGGGAAGCCATTTTGCCCACTCTTTTGGTCAGTCACTAGCGAACACCGAAGGTACCTCTCTAAACACCTGTTTACCACCTCTGTTTGGCCATCAGTTTGTGGATGATACGCTGTGCTCATCTTGAGTTTGGTGCCTTGTAACTAGAATAACTCGGTCCAAAATTTACTAGTGAAGATCCTATCATGATCACTTACAATGGACCTTGGTATCCCATGCAGTTTAACAATATTTTCTATGAAAACTTGGGCAATACTAGCAGCAGTGTAGGGACTTCTCACATCACAAAAATGAGCATATTTCGTAAGTCGATCAACCACCACGAGAATTGTTCTTTTACCTTTGGCAGGTGGCAGCCCTTCAATGAAGTCCATGGAGATGTCAGTCCACACCGAGTCCAGTATAGGTAGTGGTTGTAGTTTCCCTGGATTTGCCACAGTTTCACCCTTGTGCTATTGACATACATCACATTGTGTTACATATTCAGCAATAATTTTTTTCATCCCTCTCAAATAAAAATTTTGCTTCACTCTTTTGTAGGTTTTTAGGAATCTAGAGTTCCCTGCTAAAGGTATGGAGTGCATTTCATGTAGGATGATTGTGATACAAGGGGAGTCAGGTATAAGCACAATACGACCTTTGTAGCGTAGATCCCTCGAATCTCAAGTGTAGTGGGCTATTGCACTTAGATCCTCCTCCAATTTTTTTATAATATTGCTGATCTCTGGATCCTTCTTCCATTCTTCCTTAATGTCCACGAGGAGACTAGTGGTTGGAAGGGAGATGGTTGAAACCTTAGCTTGCTCAGGTAGCCGTGAGAGTGCATCTACAAAAACGTTTTCTTTCCCCTTTTTGTAAATAATTTCATAAACAAATCCAAGAAGTTTGGTTACCGATTTTTGTTGCTCAGGGTATGATATCTTTTGCTCCAAAAAATACTTGAGGCATCAATGGTCGGTTTTAATTTGAAATCGTCGGCCGATCAGGTAGGGTCTCCACCTCATTACTGCATGTACAATGGCGAACATCTCCTTATCATATACTTGCATGTTTTGATGGGAGGGAGATAATGCCTTGCTAGTGTATGCGAGTGGTCGACTATTTTGCATGAGAACGACTCCAATTCCGACTCAAGATGCGTCGGTCTCAATGATGAAGGGTCGGCTGAAATCTGGTAGCGCTAGCATCGTTGTCGTTGTCATGGCTACCTAAGTTTGTCAAAGGCAGCAGAGGCTTTGTCCGACCATTAGAAAGTATCTTTTTTTAATAGAGAAGTGAGTGGTGCACTGACCTTCCTATAGTCCTTAACAAATTTTCGATAGTAGCCTGTTAGTCCAAGGAACCCACGTAGTAATTTCACATTTGTAGGTTTCAGCCAGCCTTGCATTGTCTCAATTTTTGTTGGGTCTACCACCACTCCTTCTTCTGATATTATGTGCCCAAGGTACTCTACTTTTTGCTGGAGAAAGCTACACTTTGGTTGCTTAACAAAAAGAGTATTCTCCCGAAGGATCGTCAGAACAATCTGTAAATGCTGAAAGTGAGTCTTAAGAGAAGGGCTGTAAATGAGAATATCATCGAAAAATATCCTCACAAATTTGCGAAGAAAGCTTCGAAAAATATCGTTCATGAGAATTTAAATGGTTGAAGGAGCATTAGTGAGTCCAAAAGGCATTACTAAGAATTCATAATGACCATCATGTGTGCGGAATGTAGTTTTTGGAATGTCATCTTCACATACCCGAATTTGGTGGTAACCGGATCGGAGGTACAACTTCATGAAGACACGAGCTCCTTTTAATTCATCAAGAAGTTCATCCACCACTGGTATTGGGTACTTGTCCTTGACGGTGATGCCATTTAAAGCTCGGTAGTCGATGCACATCCGCCAAGTTCCGTCCTTTTTGTGTACAAGTAGCACTGGTGAGGAATAGGGGCTGCAACTTGGCCGAATCACCCCTGTTTCAAGCATCTCCTTTATGATCTTTTCAATTTCATCTTTTTGGAGGTGAGGATATTGGTACAATCGAGTGTTCATTGGTGGCTTGCCCGGAAGGATTGGAATTCGATGGTCATGTTGTCGAGGAGGAAGACCGCATGGTTCAGCAAAAATATCGACAAATTCAATAAGAAATTGGGCAAGATTTTGACCTTCAATTTCTATTTTCTTCCCCTCTGGTTGCTACTGCAGGTGCATCAAAAAGCCACCATTTACCTTGTGTAAAACTTTCTCCATTCGTTGGGTCGAAACAGTGGTAACGTTGCTTCCGCGCTTCCCGCGTAGGATGATCTGTTTGCCTTACAGTAGAATTTCATAATTAATTTAGAAAAGTTCCAAGATACATCACCTAGTGTCGTCAGCTATTCTATACCAAGCACTGCCTTATAGTCATCAAGTGGTAGGAGGAAGAAATCAGTGATAATTTGTTGGTCTTGCAGTAATAGTTTCACCTGCGGGCATCTTTGGTCGCACTTTAGGATTCTGCCGTCAGCCACCTTTACATCGAACTTGCTGCAACCTTCAATATGCAGTCCCATCCAAGCAGCAACCTTACTATTCAGGAAGTTATAAGTGCTGCCCATGTTGATGACAACAGTAATCAGCTATTGTTTGAGAAGGCCTCCAACTTTCATCGTTTGCGGGTTTCAGTAGCCGGCTAGTGCGTGTACCGTAATGTCGGTCGGTTGTGGCTCTTCTTCCATATCTTCTATTTCATATTCAAGGCTCTCTTTTAGATGTTCAATGACCTCTTCTTCTACAGGTTTAATCATAAGAAGTCTCCCTTTTCTACAGCGATGCTCGTGGCTCCACGGCTCGTCACAATGCCAACATAACCCCTTCGTAGATCACTCCCGAAGTTCTTCTCTTGTTGACCTTTTCAGTGCAGGTACTCGATTGATAGTAGGGGGGGCTGAGGGCTTTAGTATTGTAGGTCGAGGAGTGATCCTAGTCCTCTGGGCTTCATGGTTCAATCGCTCCTCTTGAAGTCATGCGAAAGAGATGGCTGCCATAAGCATGTATGGTTGTCGCGTCTTAACTTCTCCCCGGATCTCCAGCTTTAAGCCCTCAATAAAGGTCCCTAATAGCTGTTTTTTAGACTAATCATGAGTTTGATTAGATAACCTTTCAAACCTAGTTTGGTACTCCTGAATGGTGGAGGTTTGTTGGATCTTTGCTACTTGTCCGTCAATGTTCTCGTAATAAGTTGGTCCGAAGCGGTTCAGCAGTCCTTCTTTGAATTGTCACCATGAAAGGACTCTATAAGTGTGTTCAAACTAGTCAAACCACTGTATGGCATCCCCTTCAAGATGTATAGCTGAAATTTCCACCATGGATGTATCCGCAGTTTTATGATACCGAAAATATCGCTCCGCGCACGAGATCCAACCATTTGGGTCTCCTTCACATCTAGGGAAGTCCACTCTCATGCGCGAATAGTTGTGGTCAGTCGTAGAGCCTCCCCTCTCTTGGAAGTCATCTCTTTGGGCTCGGTGAGTCATACCTAACCGAACTCCTTTTGGCTCGGTGAATTATTATCTACATAATAAATCACTCGACTCATCGACTATGGATGTACTAGGCCACTACGCTGTAATCCCCAAACGATACAGGGGAATTCAATCCATTAGACCTGTTTATCCTCAATTACTATGTACCTTTAGTCCCTCATCCACCTAATATTCTATAGACCGTATACCGGCTATGATGTTGTAAGACCCATACGGTTTCTACTTGAGTCTCAGTCTTAATCGGATTCTCCCAGAGAACTCTTTTTCCCTCAATCCGAATGACCCTAGCTAGGGATTTGTCTGAGTAAGAATACATGAGACATTTCTCTTATGACATCGAGAGTAGATAATCCTCTATCGACACTCAATAGCCCTCGTAAGGTTGACTACCATTCCCAATGACCGGCTGTATTCGGTTTGTGATATCCAAACCTATAAGTCCGGTATCAAAGAGTGGAGCACTCAAACAAGACATTTTTGGTGTCTCAAGTTTAAGGACCAAATACACTACTGAGACTACGAAATCATTGTTTGACAATAAGGTATCAACAATCATTCAGCATTCCATAAGCAGATCAATCAGTGAACTCTTCCCTAATGAGCACTTGTATTGTATCCCTAGTGTCACAACATGAGCAGCCAAGAGATCAGCTGTATAAATCATATGGACGGGTATACAACACACCAGTTTGTCTGGTTATCTTGATGTCTCTCTCGAGTAGTAAACTATGACCGGGATTATTTAAGATATGCGTTTAAAAGTGAATCAGTCTCATTATTGTGATCTCATCATGATTCTCATTGCACAAATCCAAGGACATCACAATATATATATGTATATATATATATGTATATATGTATATATATGTATATGTATATATATATATATATATATATATATATATATATATATATATATATATATATATATATATATATATATATATATATATATATATACAATATATATATATATATATATACATATATATATATATATATATATATATATATACAGACATATATATATATATACTGCATGTCTTTCTTCCATCGTAGTTAATCCTGCACACTTATCTCGACATATAGATTAGATAACAAATGACAATTGATTTCATCATCAAAATCCGAGATTCAACATATATTTGTATATATGTATATACATGTATATATATTTGTATATACATATGTACATAAATATATATATACATATATAAACATATGTATATACATATATATATATACATGTATATACATATATACATGTATATATATACATATACATATATACATATATATACATATATACATATATACATATATATATATATATATATATGTATATACATATACATATATATGTATATATATATACATTCATATATATATATGTATATGTATATAGATATATATACATATATATATATACATATACATATATATATATGTATGTATATATATATACATATACATATATATATATATATATGTATGTATATATATGTATATATGTATATATATATATACATATATATATGTATATGTATATACATGTATATATATATATATGTATATACATGTATATATGTATATACATGTATATATCTTTGTATATACATATGTATATATATGTATATACATATTTATGTACATATGTACATACATATATATATATACATGTATATACATATATACAAATATATGTTGAATCTCGGATTTTGATGATGAAGTCAATTGTCATTTGTTATATAATCCATATGTCAAGATAAGTGTGCAGGATTAACTACGATGGAAGAAAGACATGCAGTAAGAGTTGCACTGAAGTTAAGACCATGATCATGTTGGAGGTTCGAGAGTTCGACGGAAGTCCGGACGGTCGTCGGAGGTTCTACGGGAATAAATCCAAGAAGTCTAGGAGCTTACCAAAGAAGCTCATCAGAACTCACCATGTGGATCATCACAAGTCCAGGAGTTGGCCTAAAGTCTAACGGAGCATCGTCGAAGGTTCGTCGGATGTTCGTCGGAAGAAGCGATTGACGCACCGGAGAAATTGCAATAAATGTCTTAAGAAATATCGTAGTTAGCATGTAGATTAAGCTAGGAATGAGAGGTGATCCCATTAACATAATATGGGGGCAATTGGGCCCTTAGCAGACCTAAATTGGGCCGAATGGATCAGCCCATTCAGACCCAGATTTCTATTAGGATCAAGAGCACTAAGAGGGGGGGGGAGGGGGGGTGAATTAGTGCAGCGAAAAACTTTCGACGTTTAAAACTGCATTCGTACAATGAAATCATTTCTGACGTAAAACCATTTTCAAAAACTTAACTTGAAAGCGAGTTCGTAAGGGAGTGCAGCAAAAGTAAAGAGGAAGAATAAATGCAAACCAGCGAGCACCGTAATTTTTGAGTGGTTTGGTCAATCTTGACTATGTATCTAACCGTAATTTTTGACAATGCTGCGGTTGTCATTGATCAAGAAGGAAATCCAAAAGGAACTCGAGTTTTTAGTGCGATCGCTCGGGAATTGAGACAGTTGAATTTTACTAAAATAGTTTCATTGGCTCCCGAGGTATTATAAATACTACTAGATGGGACTATGATATATCAGAACATCTAAAATAGATCAAATTTAGTGTAATAAAAAAAAAAAAAGAAAGAAAAAAATAAAACAAAGAAAAAAGGGAAACATGTTGATTATATCAAAATTAGGAGGCACCAATAATTATAGTTCGTCATGGGTAAGGACACTATTGCCGATATAATAACTTCTATAAGAAATGCTGACATGAATAAAAAAGGAACGGTTCGAATAGCATCCACTAATATCACCGAAAATATTGTGAAAATACTTCTACGAGAAGGTTTTATTGAAAACGTTCGGAAACATCAGGAAGGTAACAAATATTTCTTGGTTTCAACTCTGCGACATAGAAAGACTAGGAAAAGAATACACAGAACTATTTTAAAGCGTATCAGCCGACCCGGTTTACGCATTTATTCCGACTATCAACAAATTCCTAAGATTTTAGGTGGAATAGGAATTGTAATTCTTTCTACTTCCCGAGGTATAATGACAGATCGAGAAGCTCGACGAGAAAAAATTGGAGGCGAACTTTTGTTATATATATGGTGATCCTCCTCCTCTGGTATCCTAATTTTCTCTCTAACTTCCTATTTGTGAAATAGAGAGGAAAAGTGAGTTATATAACTCTTCCTCCATTAGTTGATACTTCAAGGAAGTTACCTGGAATGAAAGAACAAAAATTTATTCATGAAGGTTTAATTACTGAATCACTTCCCAACGGTATGTTTCGGGTCCGCCTAGATAATAAAGATGTAATTCTAGGTTATGTTTCGGGAAGGATCCGGCGCAGTTTTATACGGATACTACCTGGGGATAGAGTCAAAATTGAAGTAAGTTGTTATGATTCAACCAGGGGACGTATAATTTATAGACTTCGCAACAAAGATTCGAATGATTAGGTGATTTTAAAAGCATTCCTTTCATGACGATACAATTCGAAGTAAAAAAAATTCAAGAGACTTATTTTCTTCCAAGGAATAGATTCAAAATTAAGGTAAGGAATAAGAAATATGAAAATAAGGGCTTCCGTTCGTAAAATTTGTGAAAAATGTCGACTGATCCGTAGG
>LS990922.1:27618225-27825725 GCA_900464855.2 Musa schizocarpa | reverse complement strand
TCCCATTAATGGTGTAGTCCCCCAGCCCGGAGCTACTTTACCATATTCCGAATTCAATGGTTTCAATAAATTCCCTACAGTAGTTTGTCTTGGCCCAGATCTAGAACTATCCTCAACGGTTTGTGTAGCCATAAATCCTATTTAATCATTGGTTGAGATCTGTTGACTTTGTATACCATTCCGTTGTAGTTGTAAATAAACTATCTTATCGTAGATCCATTGTGATCTTGAAATTGTCTAAAAATGGAAACAGCAACCCTAGTCGCCATCTTCATATCTGGTTTACTTGTAAGCTTTACTGGGTACGCCTTATATACCGCTTTTGGGCAACCCTCACAACAACTAAGAGATCCATTCGAAGAACACGGGGACTAGTTGAAGTAATGAGCCTCCCATATGGGGAGACTCATTACTTCAACTGAGATAATGAAAAATTATTTCATTTTTTAGTTGGAACCTTAGGCGGTTCTCGAAAAAAGATAGCGAAAAAAATTATCCCTAAAGTCGAGACTAAAAGGAATGTATAAACCAATGCTTCCATAGATTCGATCGTGGTTTACAATTATAGCTTCCACACCTATTCATTTGGCATCATTTACCATATAAAGAAAAGGAAAGAGTCAAAGAAAAGATGGTGATTCAAGTCAAGATTTCTTCAGTACCCCCTAACCCTATGTCAAATCAAAAAAAGAGGCGAAAGATACCAGAGCAATGTTGTATCAGACTACTTGTCTCTTTGTAGTTGGATCTCCAAGTTTTTGGAATGCTCCAAATTCCACTTGAGCATCCAAATCTGGATCAATGCCAGCAAAAACATCTCTGAACAAGGTTCTAGCGCCATGCCAAATGTGTCCGAAAAAGAAGAGCAAAGCAAACGTAGCATGGCCAAAAGTGAACCAACCCCTTGGACTGCTACGAAAAACGCCATCAGATTTCAAAGTAGCCCGATCTAATTCAAAAATTTCACCTAATTGGGCACGTCTAGCATATTTTTTTACAGTCGCAGGATCACTATAACTGACTCCATTGAGTTCGCCACCATAGAACTCAACAGTTACACCTACTTGTTCAACACTATACTTTGATTCTGCCCTTCTAAAAGGAACATCGGCTCTAACAATTCCGTCTCCATCTACCAAAACTACCGGAAATGTTTCAAAAAAGGTAGGCATACGACGTACAAAAAGCTCGCGCCCTTCTTTATCTCTAAAGACGGGGTGTCCTAACCACCCAACAGCTATTCCATCCCCGTTGTCCATTGACCCTGCTCTGAATAATCCCCCTTTTGCTGGATTATTACCAATGTAATCATAAAAAGCTAATTTTTCGGGAATTTTAGACCAAGCTTCCGATAAACTCAGATTTTGGGCTAGTCCGGCGCTAACTCTTCGATATATTTCTTGCTGAAAGTATCCCTGATCCCACTGATAACGAGTGGGGCCAAATAATTCGATTGGGGTAGTTGCTGAACCATACCACATAGTTCCAGCAACAACGAAAGCTGCAAAAAAAACAGCAGCGATACTACTGGAAAGTACAGTTTCAATATTGCCCATACGTAATCCTTTGTATAGACGTTGAGGCGGACGGACACTAAGATGGAATAAGCCTGCTAATATGCCCAATGTACCCGCTGCAATATGATGAGAGGCTATTCCTCCGGGAACAAAAGGATCAAAGCCTTCTGCGCCCCACGCTGGACTTACGGGTTGTACTTTTCCAGTTAGTCCATAAGGATCGGACACCCATATTCCAGGACCATACAAACCTGTTACATGAAATGCGCCAAAGCCAAAGCAAGCCAACCCTGAGAGAAATAAATGAATTCCAAAGATCTTAGGCAAATCCAAAGATGGTTTGCCCGTACGTTCATCACAGAATATTTCTAGGTCCCAATACACCCAATGCCAGATAGCTGCCAAGAAGCACAAGCCAGAAAACACAATATGTGCCCCTGCCACACCTTCATAACTCCAAATACCGGGATTCGTTACAGTTCCTCCTGAAATACTCCAACCACCCCACGAATTGGTTATTCCTAAACGAGTCATGAAGGGTATAACGAACATACCTTGTCTCCACATTGGATCAAGAGCGGGGTCAGAGGGATCAAAAACCGCTAATTCGTATAAAGAAATCATACAGTAAGATTGGATTTTTGGTTTCTTTGGTTGCCCTTTCATTGCTGAAAGGGTGGGGTATTTATAGGCCCCAAACCAATTTGAATTCTGAGCTCAAAACTGTCATCTCCTGGAATTACGGGGTCTAGCGGTTGCAACGCATGACTGGGGTGGTTGCACCGCCTGGTAGAGCTCGGAGACTAAGCCTCCGGGCGGTGCGACCTCCTATCAAGGGCGGTTGCACCGCTTGGCAGAGCTCGGAGACCAAGCCTTTCCAACGCCAGTCAGGGGCGGTTGCAACGCCTAGTCTCGCTTGGAGACTGAGGCCAGGCAGTGCCACCGCCTGATCGGTGCGGTTGCACCGCTTGGCAGAGCTCGGAGACCGAGCTCAAGCAGTTCAACCACCTGTCAAGGGTGGTTCCACCGCCTATCAGAGGCGGTTGCACCGCCTAGCCTAGCTCAAAGACTAAGCCCAGGGCTGTGCCACCGCCGACCCAGGCTGTGCCACAGTTGGCCAAGAAATCTAGGTCCGAATGGGCTGATCCATTTGGCCTAATTTGGGTCTGTCAAGGGCCCAATTGCAACAAGATTAAGTTAATGGGATCACCTCCCATTTCTAACTTAATCATCGTGCTAACTATGATATTTCTTACTACATTTATTTCAACTTGCTCCTGTGCATCAATCGCTTCTTCCGGTGAGCTTCCGACGAAGTTCCGTGGATCATCCGATGAACCCTCGGTGATGCTCCTACGTACTTCCAGCAAACTCCTTGACTTGCGACGGTCCACATGGCGAGTTCCGACGAGCTTCTTTTGGCAAGCTCCTGGACTTCTCGGATTTATTCCCGCAGAACCTCCGACGACCGTCCGGAGTTTCGTCGAACTCTCGAACTCCCAACGTGATCATAGTCTGGACTCCAGCGCAACTCCTGCTGTATGTCTTACTTTCATCGTAGTTAATCCTGCACACTTATCTCAACATATGGATTAGATAACAATTGACAATTGACTTCATCATCAAAATCATAGATTCAACAATCTCTCCCTTTTTTATGATGACAATTAATTGATAACGGAGTTAACCTTAACTCCCCATATCTATATGCCATACTTGAGATACGTCATTCTTGAATTCAAGGCCTTTGTGTTCAATAGACTTATTGATAAGTTAAGAACTCTTAACCTTATCAATTACTCCCATCATGATTCCTATCACAATGTATCTTATTGAAAATGATGTCAAGACTTGACATCCATTCTCAAGTTTTACATTTCAAATATGAATGATGGTAGCAGTTCAACATAAGATACCAACATATAAATTTACAATTTAAGCTTTTGATATCTTAACGTAAAGTAAACATTTCAATTGTTTAGCAATCGTAGCATCTCATGGTATGATATCAACAAGTAAAGTTGCTATGTAAATTCTTGATATTTTATCATGATATGGCAATAGCGTAGTGCAAATATGGCAATAACATAGTGCAAATATGACACTCATAGTATCAATTCATATATTTCTCATTTAAATATGGCACTCATAAACTTATCAAAAAAAAATATGGCACTAATAGCATTAATTCATATATTTCTCCCCCTTTGTCATCAACAAAAAGGAGAAGGATATAAGCAAATTTTATGCATAAGTGTGGTAATTATGCCATAACTAGGTTCATGTCATTTTCCAACAGTGAGTGATAGGATACTAATTATGCAAACATCTCAAGGAAAACATGACATGGAGATAGCTTTGAATACTTCTTCCTTTTTATTCGTTATTATCTTGTTGCATGAAGGAGGAAGGCTATTTGTGATACCAGCTATTTGTGAGTTTACTTTGAATGAAGTTAAAATCGATGAGAAATTAAATCAGACTTCATTTTTACAATGATCAAGATATGTATGTGAAACAAATCCTTGCAAGTAAAAACACTATCATCCATATTTCAAGAAGGAATTTACAAGCAAGAATCATTTCATCAAGTCCATTTCTCAAAAAATATTTTTCACATGAGTGTATGAGAGATGTATTTGCTAGTTGATTTCATATGTCAAAAATTAATCATGAGAATGAAACTCGATATGACATATGCTTATTAAGTTCGGAAGAGAATAATGTATCGAGAAAATCTGATTGTTAGAATACCACTAGTTAAGAGAATCCGGAAATAAAATTAACACTTTTATGCATTTGGACAAGACTATAATATAAATTTTCAAATACAATCGTGAAGATAAAACATGCTCATTGTTATGAAAATTTTTGTATCCAAAACACATAATTTCCAACATGCAATTTTAGGCATGTAATGGCTATCAAGTGATTTGATCATTCAATCAATAAAATCCGAAAAATAAGTTTATTCATTCGAACACATCAACATTCTTAATTCTCTTTTTATGAAATCAAATTGTTCTTCACTTAGAGGTTTTGTAAAACTATCAGCTAGTTGATGCTTAGTATCAATGAACTCTATGATTACATCATGCTTAGTGACATTATATCGTATAAAATGATATCTAATATCAATATGTTTTGTTCTTGAGTGTTGAATGAGATTCTTTGTTAAACATATTACACTTGTGTTATCACATTTAATTGGAATGTTTTTAAGATGGACTTTATAATCTTTTAAGGTGTTTTGCATCCACATAACTTGTGCACAGTATGCACTAGCTGCAATATACTAAGCTTCGGTTGTTGATAGTGCAACCGAGTTTTGTTTCTTAGATGACCAGGAAACAAGGGAATGTCCCAAAAATTGACATGTTCCTAATGTACTTTTTCTATCTAGTCTACACCCAGCAAAATCTGCATCAGCATAAGCAATTAACTCAAAATTCACGGATTTTGGATACCATAATCCTAGATTTGTGGTACCTTTAAGATATCTAAATATACTTTTAACCACTTTAAGATGAGATATCTTAGGGTTCGATTGAAACCTAGCACAAAGTCCTACACTTAACATGATGTCTGGTCTAGTTGCAGTGAGGTAAAGTAAATTTCCTATCATACTCCTATAAGTTTTTTGATCGAAGCATTCTCCACTTTCATCAACTTCTAACTTAATGGAGGTGCTCATAGGAGTGTTAATAGCTTTTGAGGTATCCTATTAAATCTTTTCAGTAGATCTAAAGCATATTTAGTTTGATAATAGCTTTTGAGGTGTCATTGATTAGTTGCTTAATATGTAAGCCAAAGAAAAAGGTTAATTCTACCATCAAACTCATTTCAAATTCGAGACTCATGATTTTAGCAAAAGATTCACAAAGGCATTCATTCGTAGAACCAAAAATAATATCATCAATATAAATCTGAACAATGAGAAAATTATTTTCAAAATTCTTGATAAACAATGTAGTATCGACCTTGCCTTTTGTGAAATTATTTTCAATAAAAAAAGTACTTAGGCTATCATACAAAGCCCTTGGGGCTTGTTTTAAACCATAGAGAGCTTTAGTTAATTTAAATACATGATTAGGGAGGCTATTATTTTCAAATCCGGGAGGTTGTTCAACATAAACTTGTTCATAAATATAGCCATTAAGAAAAGCGCTTTTAACAACCATTTGAAATAACTTAAAATTATTATTGCTTGCATAGGCAAGGAGCATACTTATGGCTTCAAATCTAGCCACAGGAGCGAAGGTTTCTTGGTAATCGATACCTTCTTCTTGGTTGAAACCTTTGGCCACTAATCTAGCCTTTTTTCTAACCACGATACCATATTCATCTTGCTTGTTTCTAAAGACCTATTTAGTACCAATAACTAAATGGTCATTTGGCCTAGGAACAAGCTTCCACACCTCATTTTACTCAAATTAATTTAACTCATCTTGCATTGCGATAATCCATCAATCATCTTTCATAGCTTCGTAAATATATTTAGGTTCAATTTGGGAGAGAAAAGCGGGGTTGACACAAAAATTTTTAAGCGAAGAACGTGTTTAAACCACCTTAGATGTGTCTCATAGGTTTAGCTCCTTAGGATGAGCATCTACATACTTCCAATCCTTGGGTAAGGATGTTTCAGAAGTGGATGCATCCATGTTACTAGTTGGAGGAGGGGTTTCATTTAATTTCAAAGAATCGAAGTTAACATCATCATCAAAATCATTTTTCTTGATTTCGGAAATCTCATTGAAAACAACATGAATGGATTCTCCTATAATTAAAGTTCTTTTATTGAAGATACAAAAAGCTTTAGAAACCGAAGAATAACCAAGAAAAAATCCTTCATCAAATTTAGCATCAAATTTTCCTAAGGCATCTTTTTCATTCAAGACAAAACACTTACACCCAAAAACTTTAAAATATGAAAAAATTAGTTTTTTATTATTCCACAACTCATAAGGGAGTTTTGGTGAGTAAGGGTCTTACTAGAACTCTATTTAAAATATAGCATGCAGTGTTTACGGCTTCGACCCAAAAGTTTTTGGGTAGGCTATGTTCATTCAAACATGGATCTTGCCATTTCTTATAAATTTCTATTCTTTTTTTCTGCTACTCCATTTTGTTGAGGACTTCTTGGAGTAGAGAAGTTGTGGTTGTATCCATTAGATTCACAAAATTCTTGGAAATCATGGTTTCGAAATTCACCACCGTGATCACTTCGAATTGATGAAATCATAAAACCCTTTTCATTTTGAACAAGTTTACAAAACATGGTGAAATATCTAAAGCATTCATTTTTGTGTTTCAAGAAATAAGTTCATGTGTATCTATTATAGTCATCTAAAATGACAAAGGCGTATTTGCTACCTCCTAGGCTTGTTGTAGAGATTGGTTCGAACAAGTCCATATGGATCAATTGTAAGAGCCTAGAGGTGCTTATTTGATTCTTAGATTTGAAACTACTCTTAATTTATTTTTTTAATTGACAAGCATCACACACATTATCTTTGATGAACTTGATATGAGGAATTCCTCGTACAAGTTCTTTGGAAGATATTTTAGTGATTAGTTTTAAGCTAGCAAGACCTAATCTCCTATACCAAAGCCAAGCATCCTCATTCAAAACCAAGAAACACATTTCATTGCAAAGATCATTGATGTCAATGGTGTATATGTTATTCTGTTTTAATGCAATCGTAGATGTGTTTTTGTGTGGTTTTTCAATGATACAAGCTTTAGATTTGAATTTGATGATATATCATTTATCACTTAATTGACTAATGCTTAAGAGGTTATGTTTTAAATCATCAACTAACAAAACATCTTCAATAAAGAAGTTGGATTTGTTACCTATAGTTCCTTTGCCAATGATTTTACCCTTGTTGTTGTCTCCGAAGGTGACATAGCCTTCGTCTATGCTAGTGAGCTTAGAGAATTGAGATGGATCTCAGGTCATATGCCTTGAGCATCCACTATCAATGTACCATCTCTTGCTCCTAGCTTGTGATGGTGAATATCTCTACAAGAAAGGATAATTTTTATGTACCCATTTGCATAGAGTTTATCATGGTTCCTTTAGGAACCCAAATTAATTTGTTCGGACTAATTTTCTTGAATAGACACTGATGCGTTTTGTGTCCATGTTTGCAACAAAAGTTGCATTTGCTTTGGTGTCGAACCTGTAAGATGGGGCCTTTTATGAAGTTGGTTGGTTTTTGGTGAGGACTTCTCACAAATCCGATTCCACTTCTTTTGGGAATGTGACCCTTTTTTGCAAGGATCATGTTCAAAGACTTGCTACCAACCTCGAATTTCTTCAAGGTGTCCTTAAGTAGCAAGTTTTCCTTTTCGAGAGTTTCTAGATCATGGCATTTTTCACATTGAGCTAAACTATCATGATATTCAGTTTTTAATTTATCAAAATTGATAAGACTATTATGCTTATTTTTCAACAATTTATATTTTCTACTAATTGTTTTACATTCATTAAATAAGTCATGGATGACATTTAATAATTCATCAAATGATAAATCTGCATCATTTAAATTTTTTACCTCTTCTCCGATGGCCATTAAGGCGTAATGACCAACTTGCTCGGTGTTGGACACCTCTTCTTCGGATGCGCTCGAGTCATCCCACATTGCTTTGAGCGCCTTCTTCTTTGATGTTCTCTTCTTGGCTTGGGGACAATCACTTTTATAGTGTCCTAGCTTTTTGCACTCGTAGCAAATAACTTGGTCCTTTTTGGGTTCAAGTTTATTTTTTGTGTCACTTTTAAACTTGTTTCTCTCAATGAATTTTTTGAATTTCCTTGTTAGAAGTGCCAAGTCATCGTCTTTTAAAACTTTCGACTTTTAAAACTGCGTTCGTACGATGAAATCGTTTCCAACGTAAAACCATTTTCGGAAACTTAACTTGAAAGTGAGTATGTAAAGGAGTGCTGTTGAATCTCGTATTTTGATGATGAAACCACTTGATATGTGTTTATAATTTAAACTGCATTTTGAGTGATGCAGGTCTACTCGATCAGGATTAGACAATTAACGCAGGAGGAATTGACATTGCGCCGGAGGAGATCACGTCAGGATAATGGACGGCAGAAGGCTTCGAACGTCACGCATCGAGCCAAGGAGAGCGGAATTGCGCCAAGGATATCGGGGTTGCGGAGGTCAACCGCAAGAGAGGACGATGCGCTGAAGAATCGGACGAAATGCCAACCAATGACGTGTCGGGCAACGGAATGTCGATTCGCGTTGTAATAACTGTCTAGATCGGAGTAGAGTTTTGGCTTGCTTGTGTAGGATTAACTACGATAACGATGAAGACATAAAGCGAAACAAAGTGCGGAGTCAAGCACGAAGGATTCGTTGGGAGTTCAAGAGTTCGACGGAAGTCCGAAGGATCGTCGGGAACGCTGCCGGAACTAGCCGAGAATGAGTAGGGAGCTTGCCGAAGGGTTTTTTGGAAGCTCGCCGGAAGGTTCGTGGGAAGTTCGCAGAGTTCGCCGAGAAAGATCGGAGCTTACCGAAGAAGCTCGTTGGAACTCGCCAAGATCAAATCGTGAAGTTTAAGAGCTTCTTTGGGAGTCCATGAGAATGGTTTCAGAGTTTATCGGGAAGACCGCGAAAGTTAGCGGAAGAAGTCTTGACTTATGGACTTTGTAATAGCTTATATAATGTCTTTAAAATTCGTAGTTAGCATGTTAATTAGGGTTAGGATTAGGTATTAATCCTATAACCCAAGTAGGGGGCCTATAACATCAGTAGGCTGAAAACACAGGCGGTGGGCTGAAAAAACTGTAGTGGGCTGAAAACACTGTAGGAGCGGTGGCACCGCCCTAATACTATCGGTCGAATCGACAAGCGGTGGCACCGCCAAAGATCGGAAACAACGAGAATTCAAATTTGGAGCCCAAATTTGAATCCTCTTGAGGCCTATAAATACCCTCAAATCTCAGGTGAGAGAACAACCTTTTGAGAAGCTAGAAGTTGAGAAAAGCTTTAGGAAAAGTCTTGTTTTCAATAGCTTGAGTGTTCACCTCCTTTCTTTTCATTGAAATCATTGTAAAAGGGTGAACCACTTGTAAGAGGTTGTAAGAGGGGTGTAAGAAGGAGGTTGATCTTAGCCTAGTAAAGGAAGATCATTAGTGGATGCCGGTGGCCTCGACGGAAGAGGAATCGGAGGAGTGGATGTAGGTCACGATTGACCGAACCACTATAAACTACCGTCTTCTCTGGTTTGCATTTATCTTATTGTCATTTATATTACTGCAAACCATCTTCACTTTGATGATCTACTTCTTTGTCTCTTTCTTACATATGCCCTCAAGTTAAAAACACAATCGAAACGGTTTCAAACGAAACGTTGCTTTTATCATACGAAGTTTCCGTAAGTGTTTAAATCGTCGAAAGTTTATCATACTTTACCGCTGCACTAATTCACCCCCCCCTCTTAGTGCCGCTCCGATCCTAACAATTGGTATCAGAGCCCGGTATTTCTCATTTCAGATTTACACCCGAGAGAAATGGTTCTTCATGGCTTTCAAGAGGGCTTTTCGGTTGTTCGTCCACCGTTGTTTAACGGATTGGACTACACTTATTGGAAAACTCGAATGAGAGTTTTCTTGATTTCTATGAATTTGGATATATGGAATATTGTTGAAAATGGTTTTCAACTTCCCTCTAAACCGATGAATGAATGGTCGGATTTGGAGAAGAAATATTTTTCTTTAAACGCAAAGGCTTTGAATGCCTTATTTTGCGCTTTAGACAAAAATGAGTTCAATCGGATTTTTACGTGCGAAACGGCTTTCGATATTTGGCGAACACTTGAAATCACGCATGAGGGAACTAGTAGAGTCAAAGACTCGAAAGTTAACATTTTATTGCATGATTTTGAGCTTTTTCAAATGCAACCAAGCGAGACTATAGGCGACATGTACACCCGTTTCACGGATGTCGTCAATAATCTAAGAGTTCTTGTTAAATCTTTTTCGAATTTTGATCTCGTAAGCAAGATCTTAAGATCCCTTCCAAAAAGATGGGATTCTAAAATAACCGCAAAACAAGAAACAAAAGATTTAAATATTTTTCCACTTGAAGAACTTATCGGCTCATTGATGACATATGAAATGGTGCGCAATGCACATGATGAACACAATGAACACTTGAACCACCTTCCAAAGAATAGGAAGGATTTTCAACTCCGGACAAATGAATACCACTTGAGTGATGACTCAAGTGATGAGGACAATGATGAACTTGAACTTCGAACACTAACTCTTAATAAGTTCATTAAACAAAAATCTAAAATGAACAATGAACTTGAACGGAGGAAGAGGCCAAAGAAAAGGAAAGCACCCAAGGATGAATCAAGAACTTCCAAAGGTGAAACGACGAATTGGGCTTTGATGGGCTTCGACCACAAGGTAAGTAACTCAACTCTCTTGAATTATTTTGAAATTACATAATACTTTCATGAGTTATTTTTAATTTAGTTTAGGATTAATTTTTTTTAAAAAAAATTGCATGTGTTATGCAATAAAATGTTAGATATAAATCTAATGCTTATACACCTAGTAAGATTAATCTTATGTATATGCTTGAGAAGCAAAAATGTATATTTTGACGATTTCCATATTGATTTTCGATGACGATGCATGTCTTTTGAATGGAAGGCTTGATGATTTTTTTTTTCCTTATCTTTGGTTATCAAACATGATGTATGGATTTGACATAAGAATAAAATTTGAGCATGCTAATATAAAGTCAATCTTATAAATTAAAATTAAAGAAGTTTAGTTATCTATAAGAATCATTCAAAATTATGTTCAATGAAACCAATGCAATAAAGTTGTAATGAAAATGTTGAAATTTTGATACCATGATTTGACGATTTTATGTAAGAGATTTTAAAGTAATATATAATGATTTTGTAACTTATTGGTCTTGATGGTTTTATGATGAAATTCATTTTTTGATCCAAAACATTGATGCATGTTTGAAAGCATGTTAACATGAAATTTTATTATGAATCAAGATCTTGTTTTTTAAACTCCCATGTTTCTTCTTATTGTTTACTAAAGAAGAAAATTTCCGAAATGAATCATGATTTATTTTGAAATTATAATTTTTTATGATTCATAAAGAATTAAGAGATTAAAAAATCTATCTATGTTTTTCTTTTTATAAATCTCTTGAAAATGATTTTGATTTGATGATTTGAATTTAAATGAGCTTTATCTTGATTTTTTGAGATTTATAACTTGAGATTTACTCTATAAAAATCAAGATATTGTATCCTCAATGATACTTTTTAGCATCTACTATCCAAATGAATTATGATTGGTATCATTGCTATATTTCTTCTTATCGTGTACTAAAGAGAAAATTTTCCTAAATGAATCATGATTTTTCGAAACCACAATTCTTTTTTTGATTCATAATGAATTGAGAAATTTTATATGCTTGAATTAATATCTTGCTCTCTTATAAAATTGAATGAATTTTATCCATATCATGATCTCCTAAGATTTTCCCTTGATTATTATGATAAATCTATGTATACCATTTTGAATCTCTTGTAAGTAATGTTGAGATTTTGATGAATTTAACAATTTGAATTTGAATGAGTTTGTATTCAAGTTATGATCTTGATTTCTTGGATTTACTACTTGAGATTCTTTTTTTAATCACAATCTCTTCTTTATACACCTACAATTTATGTTATTTATAAAAAGAAGATATTTGATAAATTGAATCATGTCATTTGGTATTCAAATGGTCTTATCTTTGATGATATGATTTCTTTGTATCTATGATACAAATGCCTTGAAATGATTGAAATATTTTACACTTTTATGCTCTTCCCTACTTCGTTCTTGTTTTCAATGATAAAATAGGAAGAAGTTATGATTTGCAATGATGCATACAATACTTGTGCTTTCTAATTATGATGTGATGTATTACATATGTTGTAAATCATGATTTAAAATACTATGGGTTGTTGCTAAAATGATGTATTATAAATATTAATTTAATGTTTTGTATCATGAATACTCTAAATGATGAATGTTTGATATCATGATCAAAATGTTGACAAATAGTTAAAAATTTTAGTATCATGTATGATATCCTCATAATGTTGATTGATTTATTCAATATCGTGTATGAATGAAATATAAGGTTTGTCAAATTGTGTATGTTTTAATTTGAATATATAATGATGCACAAATAAGAATGATACTTACCTTTGTCATAATATGAAAATTGATATAAGGGTCTTCCCTTCTTTTTGACAATGACAAAGGGGGAGCAAGAATTTCTAGCGTGGACATCATGAGAAGAGGCAAACTAACTAGCTTGCACAATTCAAGATGAAAACAAAAAAATTGCACTTCTCAAAAGAGAAGATGCAAATGTAACATTTGCCAAATTGTTTGCTTACCTCATGTAAAATATTATCTCTTGCTAGTTTGACATTTTTGCTAGCTTGTATGTTGCAAAACTTGATCACTTTTTCAAACATTTTGCTAGCTTACACTTTGCAAAGAAAGCAAAAATGACACTTCTAGAAGAAAGAGCTTGTTATTTTGAACATCACAAGCTTGCCTATCTTAAGAAACAAAAATTGCAAAAGTGCTATCTTGCCTATCTCAAGAAGCAAAACTTGCAATTTGCACATTGCAATAGGAAGCAAGAATTATGAGCTTACACAAGAAAGCTATCTTACATTTGCTTTCGAAATTTTTGCTAGCTTGTATATTGTGAAACTTACATATCGTAAACATTGCTAGCTTGTAGTCTAAAGAGAAGCAAAAAGTTGCTATCTCAAAAGAAGCAAATGTGCTATCTTGCCTATCTTAAGAGGCAAAAATGCTAACTTGCACATCTAGCAAAACTTGACAAATTTGCATATTTCAAGAAGCAAGAGTTGCTTTCTTGAACATCTCAATATTGCTAGCTTGCATGATGTAGAACTTATTATCTTGAACATTACCGAAAGTGCTATCTTGTATGCTGTAAAACTTGTATATCTAAAACTTGATAGCTTGAATGTCCTAAGCATGATGCATTACTTGCTAAATTTTCTAGCTTCAAAACTGCATGATGATAAAACTTAATATTATGTTGTTCATGCAATGAGTTGAACTTATATTACCAACACAAAGAATAGTTGTACTTCTCCTTTTTGTTGATGACAAAGGGGGAGAAATATGTTGATGAAATGATATGCATAAGTTTATGCATATGTTCATGATGATGTGTTGCAAGTATTCATGATGAATATTGCAATGACTTGAATTCTTCTTGAATTCAAGGTTCTATCAATATGGCATATTGATAGGGGGAGTTTGTTTAAACTCCGGGAGTTAAGGTTAACTCCGTCATCAAGTGGTTGTCATCATCAAAAAGGGGGAGATTGTTGAATCTCGTATTTTGATGATGAAACCACTTGATATGTGTTTATAATTTAAACTGCATTTTGAGTGATGCAAGTCTACTCAATCAGGATTAGACAATTAACGCAGGAGGAATTGATGTTGCGCCGGAGGAGATCACGTCAGGATATTGGACGGCAGAAGGCTTCGAACGTCACGCATCGAGCCAAGGAGAGTGGAATTGCGCCAAGGATATCGAGGTTGCGGAGGTCAACCGCCGATTGGGCAACAAGCCACAAGAGAGGACGATGCGCTGAAGAATCGGACGAAACGCCAACCAATGACGTGCCGGGCAACGGAATGTCGATTCGCGTTGTAATAACTGTCTAGATCGGTGTAGAGTTTTGGCTTGCATGTGCAGGATTAACTATGATAACGATGAAGACATAAAGCGAAACAAAGTGCGGAGTCAAGCACGAAGGATTCGTTGGGAGTAAGAGTTCGACGGAAGTCTGAAGGATCGTCGGGAACGGTGCCGGAACTAGCCGAGAATGAGTAGGGAGCTTGCCGAAGGGTTTTTTGGAAGCTCGCCGGAAGGTTCGTGGGAAGTTCGCAGAGTTCGCCGAGAAAGATCGGAGCTTGCCGAAGAAGCTCGATGGAACTCGCCAAGATCAAATCGCGAAGTTTAAGAGCTTGCCGGGAGTCCGCAGAATGGTTTCCGAGAGTTTATCGGAAGACTGCCGAAAGTTCGCCGGAAGAAGTCTTGACTTATGGACTTTGTAATAGCTTATATAATGTCTTTAAAATTCATAGTTAGCATGTTAATTAGGGTTAGGATTAGGTATTAATCCTATAACCCAAGTAGGGGCCTATAACATTGTAGGCTGAAAACACTGTAGGCGGTGGGCTGAAAACACTATAGTGGGCTGAAAACACTGTAGGCGGTGGCACCACCTGGGCTAGGCGGTGGCACCGCCCAGTGCCCGAGAGCTGGGCGGTAGCACCGCCTGGGCTGGGTGGTGGCACCGCCCAGTACTGTCAGGGTCAGAAACTGACAAGCGGTGGCACCGCCAGCATCGGGAACCCAACGAGAATTCAAATTTGGAGCTCAAATTTGAATCCTCTTGAGGCCTATAAATACCCCTCAAATCTCAGTAGAGAGAACAACCTTTTGAGAAGCTAGAAGTTGAGAAAAGCTTTAGGAAAAGTCTTGTTTTCAATAGCTTGAGTGTTCACCTCCTTTCTTTTCATTGAAATCGTTGTAAAAGGGTGAACCACTTGTAAGAGGTTGTAAGAGGGGTGTAAGAAGGAGGTTGATCTTCGCCTAGTAAAGGAAGATCATTAGTGGATGCCGGTGGCCTCGACGGAAGAGGAATCAGAGGAGTGGATGTAGGTCACGATTGACCGAACCACTATAAACTACCGTCTTCTCTGGTTTGCATTTATCTTATTGTCATTTATATTACTGCAAACCATCTTCACTTTGATGATCTACTTCTTTGTCTCTTTCTTACATATGCCTTCAAGTTAAAAACACAATCGAAACGGTTTCAAACGAAACATTGCTTTTATCATACGAAGTTTCCGTAAGTGTTTAAATCGTCGAAAGTTTATCATACTTTACCGCTGCACTAATTCACCCCCCCCCCTCTTAGTGCCGCTCCGATCCTAACAAGTGCAACAAAAGGAAAGAGGAAGTAAAGTAGATATGGAGGTTTGTAGTAAGGTAAGCAGCAAGAATAAATGGAAACCAAAGAGCATCATAATTTTTGAGTGGTTCGATCATTCTTGACCTACATCTGCATTTGGCTTCCTCCTCCGACGAAGTCACCGACGTCCACTAGTGGCATTCCTTCAATAGGCGAAGGCCAACCACCCTTTTACAGTTTCACTCCTTTTGACAGGCAAATGAGACAACCCTTACAAAATTTTCTTTCCTCTCTTGACAGATCAAAATATGGAAGAGAAGAGGAAGGAGAACTTTTAACTCATACAACACTTTTGAGCTCTAAAAATCACAGAGTAAGATTAGATTTTCGGTTTCTTTGGTTACCCATTTATTGCTGAAAGGGTGGGGTATTTATAGGCCCTAAACTAGTTTGAATTCTGAGCTCAAAACTATCATCCCCTGAAATTCCGGGGTCTGGCGGTTGTATCGCCTGACTGGGGCTGTTGCACCGCCTGGCAGAGCTCGGAGACTGAGCCTCTGAGTGGTGCCACCTCCTGTCAGGGGTGATTGCGCTACTTGGCAGAGATCAGATACCGAGCTTGCTAGTCATAGGTGCCCAGCAAGCCAATCACGTGAGTGATGGCACGTGTGACTTGATACAGAATCTTTTTGCTTATTATATTTTAGCGTATATCACTTTATAACTATTGCATAAATGCATATATATATTGTGATGTCCTTGGATTTGTGCAATGGGAATCGGATCGTGATGAGATCACAATAATGAGATCGATTCACCTTTAAACACATATCCTAAATAATCCCGGTCATAGGTTACTTTCGAGAGGGACATCGTGATAACCGGATAGACCGGTGTCTTTGTATACCCGTCCATATGATGGATGCAGTTGGTCTCATAGCTGCTCGTGTAGGGACACTAGGGATACAATCTGAGGTGCTCATTGGAGAATGAGTTCTTTGATTGATCCACTTACGGAATCTTTGGATGGTTGATGATGCCTTATTGTCGACAGCGATTCCCGAGTCCTAGTGGTGTATCGGTCCTTAGACTTGAGACACCAAGGATGTCTGTATGAGTGCTCCACTCTTTGATACCGGACTTATAGGTTTGGTTGTCCCGGATCTAGTACTGGTGGTCATTGGGAGTGGTAGTCGACCTTCACGAGGGCTATTGATCTGTCGATAGAGGATCATCCCTCTCGGCGTCATGAGAGGAATATCCCATGTGTTCTTGCTCGAGACAAATCCCTGGCCGGGTCATTCGGGTTGAGAGAGAAAGAGTTCTTGGGAGAATCCGATTAGAGCGAGACTTCAGTAGAAACCGTATGGGTCCGACAACACCATGCTTTCGATATCTGGTCTCCGGGATATTAGATGGATGAGAGACTATAGGTACATGGTGGCGAGGACGACAGGTCCAATGGATTGGATTCCCCTTTATCGTTTGGGGACTACTGGCGTAGTGGCCTAGTACATCCAGTCGATGAGTCGAAAGTGAATTATTCTGAGAGATAATAATTCACCGAAGTTAAAAAGAGTTCTAACGAGGTATGACTCACGGCCAGCTCGATATTGGGCCTAGAGGGTCACACACATATGGTAGGCATTGAGATGAGTAGAGGTTGGGATATGAGATATTGGCCGGAGCCCTTGTCTTATTGGATGCAGATCCAATACCCACTAGGGAAGGACCCATTAGGGTTTGACACGGGATCTCTATAAATAGGGAGGGATTCACGACCTCATAGGCTAGAGTCTTTGCTTGCCCTTCCTATTCTCCTCTCCCCTCCACCCTCGGAGGCTGGAGTTTTGAGGAGGGTCGCCGCCAACCCCTGCTGTGTGTGGATCACCGCTAGAGAGGAGGGACGCTTGACCTCGTACACCCTCTCCTAAGGATCCGCAAGGAAACAGAATATCGATCTCCCTAGGTAACACAATCTCTATCACGCAGTTTTGTGTTTTCTTGGATTTTTTGCGCACCAATCTTCGCATCGACGACGAACATCATTTTTTTGGGAATCGGGGATTTTTGTTTTCTTGTTCTTCCACCGCATATGATGTCACCCCCCTGATTTCCCAACGGTGGTATCGAGCCATGTTGTTCGTGCAAATGATTGGTTTTGAAGCTGCGTGTGTTGTGTTTAGGAAGAATTTTGACGTCAAAATCGTTGACCATAAAAGCAGAAAGGACAGCAACAGTTGCTGCCCTCGATCTCGCGCATGCATGCAGCGCAATTGAAGGGGCATGGCAACTTGAGGGGCTGCGTCTGCGGCCGGCCGTACGGCTGCCGCTAAAAGAGTTTGCTGCCGGTGGGGCTAACAACCCACACGGCAGAGGGCGCCAGAGGGCAGCGGCGCCTGCCGCCGAAAGGAAGCGGCGCCGCCGCCGAGGGCAGCGACGCCTACCGCCCCGCTCCCATGGCGAAACCCCCCAAGGTGGGCGGCCGCTGGCGGGGACAAAGACCGCCCGCGGAGGCGGCGGCGCCCGCAGGGGCGCCAACCTGCAGGGCAGCACCGCCTGCGGGCGTTGCCCCCCGGCAGAAGAACTGCCCGAGGAGGCGGCGGCCCGCATGGCGCCACTGCAGCAATGGTAGCGCCGCCATGGGCGGCCGCCCGCAGGCGGGGCTGCCCCGCCCCTCGCCCCTACCTGGCTACCGCCAGCAGGGTGGCGGCGGCGGCAGCAGCGAAAGGGCATTAGGGTTTTTTGGGAAAAAGACAATTTTGCCCCTGTGAATTTGAGAAATTCCAGTTTCTGTCTTTTGTCCAAATTACGAAAATACCCTTAGGAATTGAGAAATTCCCTACATGTCCCTGATTTCAGAAAAATATTAATTAATTAAAAGGTTTAGTTGATTATTATTTTTATTATTATCTAGTAGTCCTACATGATGATGATTAATTATACATTGATGTATGATGTGTGGACGGATGATCATGGACCGTGTGATGTGTGTACTTGTGATTATTATTATTGAGGTCTACGAACCTCCATTATATTTTCGTTTATTGTCGGGCCTGCGTGCCTATGATTAAGTTGTAATCACATAAGGAGAAGCGGGCGAGCGTGGATCGATAAGCGGGACCCACGAGGCGGACGATCGTGATGCATGGAGATGCATCAAGATGTCGACGGAACCGACGAGGACGAGATGGACGATCACAAGGGCATTGAGATGCACCATTGCACACATAGATCTTGATGTGAGTGATTAGGCCTACTGGCTTGGGCCTAATCATATTAGGCTGTGGTCCATGATCATCTGATGTGATTGCTTATACATATGCTAGATATGTATATATATTTGTATGCGATGTAGATATATATTAAATTTGTATATGTGTGACATGTCATATTAGGAGACCAAATTATAGAAACATCTCTCGATAATATTAAATTCGGTAAGCGTGAGGCAATTAGATTGACCCACGTGGCCTTCCATCGTTATGGTAGGAACCGATTCGGTGTAGGTTGAGTTGGTCGAGTCCCTCGAGACTCACCTATATCGCGATTCGCTATCTTGCTTACGATATAGAGATGTCACCGGTGACCTGAGGACATGGTATGCTTGGTCGAGTCCCTCGAGGGTATATCATCAAATCAGACACATCTTGTAACGAAGGTGGTGACTTAACCGAGCATCATGGTTGGTCGAGTCCCTCGAGGCCATGGTGATTCGGAGGCCAAACAGGACGGGAATCACAAGGAGTTGTGATCGGCAAGAGTTGCCTACCTTTTAGGCTTAGTGTGATTGGTCGAGTCCCTCGAGGTTACACTAAGACGCTGATTGGATCGATCCCCACTAGAAGTCTGTTGGAGACTTCCGTTTCGCGTCTTTGAAGGTGTGGCGTGACTTCGTTAGTAAAATAGTGGGAGCATATTAAGATACAAATCCATATCTTAATAGTTTATTTCTTTGCAAAATCTGCATGTTATTCATTTACGCTACATCTTTATTTTCAGAAAATGTCGCTTTCAAATCCCTTTACGTGGCATACTTGATGTCAACTGTCTTCTTGGTCCAAATTATACGGATTGGCTCCGTAACTTGAGAATTGTTCTCACGGCGGAGAGAAAATCGGTATGCGTCCTTGATCTGATGATGCCTACTTGAAAACAAGGGCAAGCGAGGATGAGATCGCTTCGCTCACGTGAAGTACATTGATGACTCCACTCTTGCTCAGTGTTATATGTTGGGCTCTATGACTCCAGAGTTACAGAGACAACATGAAAAGATGGATGCCAGATCCATTCTCCTACATGTCCGCAAATTGTTTGAGGAACAGGGAAGGACTCAACGATATGAGATATCCAAGAGCCTTTTCCGCGTTAGGATGACTGAGGGGACACTAGTTCAGAACCATGTCCTAAAGCTGATTGAGTGGATAGAGAAACTCACAGGTCTAGGAATGGTCCTAGAGGATAACTTGTGTGTGGACATTGTGCTTCAGTCCCTACCAGATTCCTTTTCAAAGTTCATAATGAATTTTAATATGAACAAGCTTGAGGTGACTCTCCCAGAGCTCCTCAATATGTTGAGGGAGGCAGAGAGTACTATTAAGAAAGAGAAGTCAGTTCTCTACACTGGTGAGACCAGAAAGAAAAGGAAAGCAGAAAGGTCCCTTAAAAGGGAAAGGGCAAGGGCAAACAAGGTAAAGCAAAGGTTGCTAAGAAAGACCCAGCAAAGGACAAAGGCCAGTGCTTCCACTGTGGTAAAGATGGGCATTGGAAGAGAAACTGCAAAGAGTACCTTGCAGAAAGGGCGAAACAAAAGCTTGATGAAGCTTCAGGTACATTCATGATCAGTCTCCATTTGTCAGACTCTTATGATAACACATGGGTATTGGATACCGGTAGTGCTTATCATATATGCAATTCGTTGCAAGTTCTAGCAAGACCTAGGAGACTACAGAGAGGCGAGATGGACCTCAAGATGGGTAATGGAGCAAAAGTTGCTGTATTAGCTGTTGGCGAGGTCGCCCTACATCTGCCTAGTGGAGCTTTTATTGCATTAGATGCATGTTATTTTGTTCCTTCTATTATCAAAAATATTATCTCCATTTCATGTTTAACAGATAGTGGATATAAATTTATTTTTGAGAACAATAGTTGTTCGATATTATTAGATGATAAGATCATCACGAAAGGAACATTGCATTATGGTTTATTTATGTTAGACACCACTCCACATATCATGAATGTAAATGTGTCCAAAAGGAAACGAGATGAGTTGAATAGTGCATACCTGTGACATTGTAGGCTAGGTCACATCCATAAAAAAAGGATTCAAAAGTTGCTAAATGATGGATATCTAGATCCATTCGACTATGTGTCGTATACAACTTGTGAGCCTTGCATTAAATGGAAAAACTGACCAAATCTCCATTTAGTAGAGGCTGGGAGAGAGCCAATGAGTTGTTGGAACTCATACATAGTGATGTATGTGGACCCATGTCAACTCATGCCATTTGAGGTTACTCCTACTTCATTACATTTCTTGATGATTTCTCAAGGTATGGATATGTGTACTTAATGAAGTACAAGTCCGAGGCCTTTGAGAAATTAGGAGAGTATAAGAATGAGGTGGAGAACCAGATTTGGAAAGAGTATCAAAACTCTTGATCGGATCGAGGAGGTGAATACTTAAATCTGAGTTTACTCGGTTCCTCAAGGACCATGGGATATTATCCCAATGGACACCTCCTTATACACCTGAGCTCAATGGTGTCTCTGCGAAAGGAGAAATCGTACATTATTAGATATGGTAAGGTCTAGGATGAGTTTCATTTGACCTACCCATCTCATTCAGGGGATATGCCCTAGAAACCGCAGCTTACCTTCTGAACAGAGTTCCAACTAAGTCGGTAGTGTCTACACCATATGAGATATGGAAAGGGAAGAAGCCCGATCTTAAGGTTGTTAAGATCCTGGGGCTGCCCTCGCCCATGTTAGAAGACACAACCCGATAAGTTAGAATCAAGGACAGAGGCGATGCAAATTTGTGGGATACCCTAAAGAAACTTGTGGGTATTATTTCTATCATCTCGAGGACCAAAAGGTCTTTGTAGCTAAAGAGAGCAGTGTTCCTTGAGAAAGAACACATTCTTGGACGGAGGCAGTGGGAGAATGATAGAATTGGGCGAGGTTGGAGAACCAAGCTCAAGCACCACTACAGCCCGAGAGTGCATTCGGGTACCTAATACACAAATATCAACTTTACTTGCAGTCCGATAGAGTATCCCATCCTCCTGAAAGATATGTGGGACATATTAGAGCAGAGGATGTAGAGGATATTGATCCTCATACCCACGAGGAGGCTATTATGAGTATAGACTCGGGAAGTGGAAAAAAGCCATGAATTCCCGAGATGGATTCTATGTACTCCAATAAGGTTTGGAACCTAGTTGATGCTTAGAAGGTATTGTACCCATCGGTTGCAAGTGGATCTTTAAGAAAAAGATGGGAGTAGATGGAAAGGTAGAGACCTATAAAGCAAGGCTAGTGGCTAAGGGTATCGTCAAAGGCAAGGTGTTGACTACTGACGAAACTTTCTCACCCATAGCAATGCTAAAATCCATCAGAATTCTATTGGCTATTGCAGCACACTATGATTATGAGATCTGGCGGATGGATGTGAAAACCGCATTCCTCAACGGGAACCTCGAGGAGGAGGTATATATGATGCAACACGAGGGATTCGTGTCCAAGAACTGCCTTGAGATAAGGTGTGTAGGTTGCTTAGATCCATTTATGGACTAAAGCAAGCTTCGAAGTTGGAACATAAGATTTGATGAGGCAATCAGATCTTATGACTTAGTTAAACGAAGATGAGCCTTGTGTATCTGAGAAAGGTAAGTGGGAGGCGCTATCACCTTTTTTGGTGTTATATGTGGATGATATCCTCATCATTGGGAATGACATAGGAATGCTATCCACAATAAAGGCTTGGTTATCTAGACAGTTCTCCATGAAGGACTTAGGGGAAGCATCTTATATCTTGGGGATTAGAATCTATAAAGATAGATCCAAGAGGATGCTTGGCTTGTCCCGATCAGTACATAGAAACTATTGTCAAAAGGTTTGGCAAGGAAAATTCCAAGAGAAGTCTCATACCGATGAGACATGGGATATCGCTTTTCTACAGTATGTCCCCAAAGACTCGAAAGAAAGGGCGAACATGGATATGATACCTTATGCCTCAGCAATAGGGTCTATCATGTATGCCATGCTATGTACTAGGCCCGATATAGCATGCTCACGAGTGTCACGAAAGGTGTCAGGCGGATCGAGCTTGGAGCTTTGGAAAGCAAGTAAAGTGTATCCTTAAGTACTTGAGAAGGACTAAGGATCTTTTACTAGTATATGGAGGTAATAGCCTTAAGGTTGAAGGCTACGACGACTCAAGTTTTTAGTCGATGTCGATGATAGCAAGTCGAATTCAGGGTATGTGTACACCTTGAATGGAGGAGCAGTTTCTTTGGAAGAGTTCCAAGCAAGATACCACTCACGATTTCGACCACGAGGCGGAGTACATTGCTGCATCAGATGCAGCAAAGGAGGGAGTCTGGGTGAAGAAGTTCATCCCAGATTTGGGAGTCGATACAGATAGCGACAAGTCGACTTCCTTATATTGCGACAACTATGGGGTGATTACTCAAATAAGGGAACCCAGGTCTCATCAGAAGTGTTCTAAGGAGGTTCCAGCTTATAAGAGAGATCGTAACCCGAGGAGATGTAGCAGTGGAAAGAGTTCCATCCGAAGATAACATTGCAGATCCACAGACAAAGCCGTTGTCTCATTTTGTCTTTAAGCGTCACAGGGGTCTGATGGGGATCAGACACATAGGTGATTGGCTTTAGGTCAAGTGGGAGATTGCTAGTCATAGGTGCCCAGCAAGCCAATCACGTGAGTGATGGCAAGTGTGACTTGATACAGAATCTTTTTGCTTATTATATTTTGGCGTATATCACTTTATAACTATTGCATAAATGCATATATATATTGTGATGTCCTTGGATTTGTGCAATGGGAATCGGATCGTGATGAGATCACGATAATGAGATCGATTCACCTTTAAACACATATCCTAAATAATCCCGGTCATAGGTTACTCAAGAGGGACATCGTGATAACCGGATAGACTGGTGTGCTGTATACCCGTCCATATGATGGATGCAGCTGGTCTCATAGCTGCTCGTGTAGGGACACTAGGGATACAGTACAGGTGCTCATTGGAGTATGAGTTCACTGATTGATCCACTTACGGAATCTTTGGATGGTTGATGATGCCTTATTGTCGATAGCGATTCCGTAGTCCTAGTGGTGTATCTGGTCCTTAGACTTGAGACACCAAGGATGTCTGTATGAGTGCTCCACTCTTTGATACCGGACTTATAGGTTTGGCTGTCCCGGATCTAGTACAACCGGTCATTGGGAGTGGTAGTCGACCTTACGAGGGCTATTGAGTGTCGATAGATGATCATCCACTCTCGGCGTCATGAGAGGAATATCCCATGTGTTCTTGCTCAGACAAATCCACGGCGAGGGTCATTGGGTTGAGAGAGAAAGAGTTCTCCAGGAGAATCCGATTAGAGTGAGACTCAGTAGAAACCGTATGGGTCCGAGAACACCATGCTTGATATACGGTCTCGGGATATTAGATGGATGAGGGACTATAGGTACATGGTGGCGAGGACGACAGGTCCAATGGATTGGATTCCCCAGATCGATCAGGGGACTACGGCGTAGTGGCCTAGTACGTCCGTGAAGTCGATGAGTCAGTGAATTATTACAGAGATAATAATTCACCGAGTTAGAAAGAGTTCGACGGTATGACTCACGGCCAGCTCGATATTGGGCCTAGAGGGTCACACACATATGGTAGGCATTACGATGAGTAGAGGTTGGATATGAGATATCGACGGAGCCCTTGTCTTATTGGATGCAGATCCAATACCCACTAGGGAAGGACCCATTAGGGTTTGACACGGGATCTCTATAAATAGGAGGGATTCTGACCTCATAGGCTAGAGTCTTTGCTTGCCCTTCCTATTCTCCTCTCCCTCTCCACCTCGAGGAGGCCTAGAGTTTTGAGGAGGGTCGTCGCAACCCCTATTTGTGTGGATCACCGCTAGAGAGGAGGGCGCTTGACCTCGTACACCCTCTCCTAAGGATCTGCAAGGAAACAGGGATATCTGATCTCCCTAGGTAACACAATCTCTATCGTAGTTTTTTGTTTTGCGGATTTTTGCGCACCAATCTTCGCACGACGACGAACATCTTTTTGGGAATCGGGGATTTTTGTTTTCTTGTTCTTCCGCTGCGCATATGATGTCGCCCCCGCTGATTTCCCAACAGAGCTTAGGCGGTTGCACCACCCAGTCTCGCTCGAAGACTGAGCCCAAGCGGTGCCATCGCTTGACTGGAGCGGTTGCACCACTTGGTAGAGCTTGGAGATCGAGCTCAAACGGTTGTACCACCTAGCCTAGCTCGGAGACTGAGCCCTGGGCGGTGCCACCACCGACCTAGGTGGTGCCACCGCTGGCCAAGAAATCTGGGTCCGAATGGGCTGATCCATTTGGCCCAATTGCCCCAAGATTAAGTTAATGGGATCACCTCTCATTTCTAACGTAATCATCATGCTAACTACAATATTTCTTAAGACATTTACTGCAACTTGCTCCGGTGCGTCAATCGCTTCTTCCAGCAAGCTTCCGGCGAAATTCCATCGATCATCCGATGAACCCTCGGTGATGCTCATGCGGACTTCCGGCAAACTCCTGGGCTTGCTACAATCCACTTGGCGAGTTTCGATGAGCTTCTTTTGGCAAGCTCCTGGACTTCTCGGATTTGTTCCTGCAGAACCTCCGATGATCGTACGGACTTTCGTCGAACTCTCGAACTCCCTACATGATCATAGTCTTGACTCCAACGTAACTCCTACTACATGTCTTACTTTCATCATAGTTAATCCTGCACACTGATCTCAATATATGGATTAGATACCAAATGACAATTGATTTCATCATCAAAATCTGAGATTTAACAATCTCCCCCTTTTTAATGATGACAATCAATTGATAACGGAGTTGACCTTAACTCCCCCTATCTATATGCTATACTTGAGATAAGTCATTCTTAAATTCATGGCCTTTGAATTCAATAGACTTATTGATAAGTTAAGAACTCTTAACCTTATCAATTACTCCCATCATGATTCCTATCATGATGTCTCTTACAGAAAATGATGTCAACACTTAACATCCATTCTCAAGTTTTACATTTCAAATATGAATGATGGTAGCAGTTCAACATAAGATATCAACATGTAAATTTACAATTTAAGCTTTTGATATCTTAACGTAAAGCAAATATTTCATGTGTTTAGCAATCGTAGCATCACATGGCAGGATATCAACAAGTAAAGTTTCTATGCAAATTCTTGATATTTTTTTATCATGATATGGCAATAGCATTGTGCAAATATGGCAATAACATAGTGCAAATATGGCCCTCATAGCATCAATTCATATATTTCTCATTCAAATATGGCACTCACAGCATTAATTCATATATTTCTCCCCCTTTGTCATCAATAAAAAGGAGAAGGATATAAACAAATTTGAAGCAGAAGTGCGGTAATTATGTCATAACTAGGTTCATGTCATTTTCCAACAGTGAGTGATAGGATACCAATTATGCAAACATCTCAAGGAAAACATGACATGGAGATAGCTTTGAATAGTTCTTCCTTTTTATTTGTTATTATCTTTTTGCATGAAGGAGGAAGGCTATTTATGATAGCAGCTATTTGTATGTTTACTTTGAATGAAGTTAAAATCGATGAGAGATTAAATCATACTTCATTTTTACAAGGACCAAGATATGTATGTGAAACAAATCCTTGCAAGTAAAAACACTATCATCCATAATTCAAGAAGGAATTTACAAGCAGGAATCATTTCATCAAATCCATTTCTCAAAAAATATTTTTCACATGATGAGTGTTTGAGAGATGTATTTGCTAGTTGATTTCATATGTCAAAAATCAATGATGAGAATCAAACTCGATATGACATATGCTTATGAAGTTCAGAAGAGAATAATGTATCGAGAAAATCTTATTGTTAGAATACCACTAGTTAAGAGAATTTGAAAATAAAATTAACACTTTCATGCATTCGGACAAGACTATACTATAGATTTTCAAAGACAATCATGAAGACAAAACATGCTCATTGGTATGGAAATTTTTGTATCCAAAACACATAATTTCCAACATGTAATTTTATACATGTAATGGCAATCAAGTGATTTGATCTTTCAATCAATAAAGTCCGAAAAACAAGTTTATGCATTCGGACACATCAACATCCCTAATTCTCTTCTTATGAAATCAAATTGTTCTTCACTTAGAGGTTTTGTAAAAATATCAGCTAGTTGATGCTTAGTATCAAAGAACTCTATGATTACATCATAATTAGTGACATGATCTCGTATAAAGTGATGTCTAATATCAATATGTTTTGTTCTTGAGTGTTGAATGAGATTCTTTATTAAACATATTGCACTTGTGTTAACACATTTAATGGGAATGTTTTTAAGATGGACTTTATAATCTTCTAAGGTGTTTTTCATCCACACAACTTGTGCACAGCATGCATTAGCTGCAATATACTCAGCTTTGGTTATTGATAGTGCAACATAGTTTTGTTTCTTAGATGACCAGGAAACATTGGAATGTCCCAAAAATTGACATGTTTCTGATGTACTTTTTTTTATCTAGTTTACACCTTGTAAAATCCGCATCAGCATAAGCAATTAACTCAAAATTCTCGGATTTTGGATATCATAATCCTAGATTTGTGGTACCATTAAGATATCTAAATATTTTTTTAAGTGCTTTGAGATGAGATATCTTAGGGTTCGATTGAAACCTAGCACAAAGTCCTACACTGAACATGATGTCTGGTCTAGTTGTAGTGAGTTAAAGTAAACTTACTATCATACCCCTATAAGTTTTTTGATCGAAGCTTTCTCCACTTTCATCAACTTCTAACTAAGTGGAGGTGCTCATAGGAGTGTTAATAGCTTTTGAGCTATCCATATTAAATCTTTTCAGCAGATCTAAAGCATATTTAGTTTGACTAATAAAGATATCATTGCCTAGTTGCTTAATTTGTAAGCCTAAGAAAAAGGTTAATTCTCCCATCAAACTCATTTGAAATTCGAGACTCATGGTTTTAGCAAAAGATTCATAAAGAGATTCATTCATAGAAACAAAAATAATATCATCAACATAAATTTGAATAATGAGAAAATTATTTTCAAAATTCTTGATAAACAATGTAGTATCGACCTTGCCTTTTATGAAATTATTTTCAATAAGAAAAGTACTTTGTCTATCATACCAAGTCCTTGGGGCTTGTTTTAAACCATAGAGAGCTTTGGTTAATTTAAATATATGATTAGGGAGGCTATTATTTTCAAATCTGGGAGGTTGTTCAACATAAACTTCTTCAGAAATAAAGCCATTAAGAAAAGCACTTTTATCATCCATTTGAAACAACTAAAAATTATTATTGCTAGTATAGGCAAGGAGCATCCTTGTGGCATCTAATTTAGCCACACGAGCGAAGGTTTCTTCGTAATCGATACCTTCTTATTGGTTGAAACCTTTGGCCACTAATCTAGCCTTGTTTCTAACCGCGATACCATATTCATCTTGCTTGTTTCTAAAGACCCATTTAGTACCAATAACTAAATGGTCATTTGGCCTAGGAACAAGCTTCCACACCTCATTTCTCTTAAATTGATTTAACTCATCTTGCATTGCGATAATCCATGAATCATCTTTCATGGCTTCGTCAATACATTTAGTTTAATTTGGGAGAGAAAACCTACGTTGACACAAAAATTTTTAAGAGAAGAACGTGTTTAAACACCCTTAGATGTGTCTCCTAGGATTAGCTCCTTAGGATGAGCATGTATATACTTCCAATCCTTGGGTAAGGATGTTTCGGAAGTAGATGCATGTTAGAACCCATGCAGATTCTAAACTTGGGGTTGATCTCTTTAGGGTATCGGCCTCCTTAGAACTCTATAGGGGTTCCTCCCTCCAAGTTGCTGCTCAAAGGCTGCAGAAAAGATTCATCTATTGCTTCTGAAAAGAGGAGGAATACATGACTATTTATAGGGATTATAAACCCTAACTCCTAATAGGACTCCTACTCAAGACTCCTATTCCTTTACAACTCCTTATTCTTCTCAAATAAACAACCTCCTAACCTTAGCCGGCCTCTTCACCTCTTTAATAGGGATCGGCTTAGGTAGGTTTTGCTAGTCATAGGTGCCCAGCAAGCCAATCATGTGAGTGATGGCACATGTGACTTAATATAGAATCTTTTTGCTTATTATATTTTGGTATATATCACTTTATATAAATGCATACATATATTGTGATGTCATTGGATTTGTGCAATGGGAATCGGATTGTGATAAGATCACGATAGTGAGATCGATTCACCTTTAAACACATATCCTAAATAATCCCGGTCATAGGTTACTCGAGAGGGATATCGTGATAACCGGACAGACTGGTGTGCTATATACCCGTCCATTTGATGGATGCAGCTGGTCTCATAGCTGCTTGTGTAGGGACACTAGGGATACAGTACAGCTGCTCATTGGAGAATGAGTTCACTAATTGATCCGCTTACGGAATGCTGGATAGTTGATGATGCCATATTGTCAGACAGCGATTTCGTAGTCCTAGTGGTGTATCTGTTCCTTAGACTTGAGACACCAAGGTTGTCCTGTATGAGTGCTCCACTATTTGATACCAGACTTATAGGTTTGGCTGTCCCTAATCTAGTATAGTTGGTCATTGGGAGTGGTAGTCAACCTTACGAGGGCTATTGAGTGTCGATAGAGGATCATCCACTCTCGGCGTCATGAGAGGAATATCCCATGTGTTCTTGCTCAGACAAATCCCTGGCCAAGGTCATTCGGGTTAAGAGAGAAAGAGTTCTCCAAGAGAATCCGATTAGAGCGAGACTCGAGAAGAAACCATGTGGGTCTGACAACACCATGCTTGATATACGGTCTCTGGTATATTAGATGGATGAGGGACTATAGGTACACGGTAACGGAGGACAGACAGGTCCAATGGATTGGATTTTCCTCTATCGTCTGGGGACTACGGCATAGTGGCCTAGTACGTCCGTAGTCAATGAGTCAAGTGAATTATTACAGAGATAATAATTCACTAAGTTAGAAGGAGTTCTGACAGGTATGACTCACGGCCAGCTCGATATTGGGCCTAGAGGGTCACACACATATGGTAGGCATTGCGATGAATAGAGGTTCGGATATGAGATATCCGACAGAGCCTTTGTCTTATTGGATGCAGATCCAATACCCACTAGGGGAGGACCCATTAGGGTTTGACAGGGGACCTCTATAAATAGGAGGGACTCAGAGCCCCATGGGCTAGAGAGCTTTTGTTTGCCTTTTCCTATTCTCCTCTCCATCTCCACCTCAGAGTAGGTCTGGAGTTTTGAGGAGCGTCGTCGCAACCCTGATGTGTGGATCACCGCTAAAGAGGAGGACGCTTGACCTCCTTCACCCTCTCTTAAGGATTTGCAAGGATACAGGGATATACGATCTCCCTAGGTAACACAATCTACTCTATACACAGTTTCATGTTTCGCGGATTTTTACGTACCAATCTTCGCACGACGACGAACATCTCTTTGGGAATCAAGGATTTTATTTTTCTTGTTCTTCTGCTGCGCATATAATGTCGCCCCAAGGATTTCCCAACAGTGGTATCAGAGCCAGATTGTTCGTGCGAATGATTGGTTTTGAACTGCGTGTGTTGTGTTGAGGAAGAATTTTGACGTCAAAATTGTTGACGCAAAAACAAGGAAGGGCAGCAACAGATGTTGCCCTCGATCTGCATGCGTGCAGCGTAGCCGTAGGCAGGCAGCCCACGGGCAGAGGCGCCGCAGGGCAGCGGCGCCCGCTGCCGCTGCTCCCGCGGGCGAAACCCCCCACAGGGGCGGTCGCCCGGTGGGACAGTACCGCCTGCGGAGGCGCCCGAAAGGGGCGCCAACCTGCAGCGGCAGCGATACCAGCGGGCGTGCCGCCTGCAAGCGAGGGCACTGCCCTCGCCCCGCGACACAGGCCGCCGCCGGTAGGGTGGCGGCGGCGGCAGCAGCGAAAAGGGGAAAGGGCATTAGGGTTTTCTGGGCAAAAGATAGTTTTGCCCCTCAGAATTTGAGAAATTTCAGTTTATGTATTTTGTCCAAATTACGAAAATACCCCTATGAATTCAGAAATTCCCTATAATGTCTCTGATTTCAAAAAATATTAATTAATTAAAATGTTTCATTGATTATTATTTTTTATTATTATTATCTAGTAGTCCTACTTGATGATGATTATTTATACATGTGATGTATGATGTGTGGACAGATGATCATGGACCGTGTGATGTGTGTACCGGTGATTATTATTATTGAGGTCTGCGAACCTCCATTATATTCCTCGTTTATTGTCGGGCCTGCGTGCCTATGATTAAGTTGTAATCACATGAGGAGGCACAACGGGAGCGTGGATGCGATAGCGGGACCCACGAGACAGACGATCGTGATGCATGAAGATGCATCAAGATGTCGACGGAACCGATAAGGACGAAATGGACGATCACAGGGCATGGAGATGCACCGTTGCACACATAGATCTTGATGCGAGTGATTAGGCCTACTGCCTCGGGCCTAATCATATTAGGTTGTGGTCCATGATCATCTAGTATAATTGATTATACACATACTAGATATGTATATATATTTGCATGCAATGTAGATATATATTAAATATGTGTATGTGTGACATGTCATATTAGGAGACCAAATCATAGAAACATCTCTCGATAATATTAAGTCGGTAAACGTGAGGCAATTAGATTGACTCATGTGGCCTTCCATCGTTATAAGTAGGAACTGATTCCCGGTGTAGGTTGAGTTAGTCGAGTCCCTCGAGACTCACTTATATCGCGATTCGCTATCTTGCTTACGACATAGAGATGTCACCGGTGACCTGAGGGCATGGTATACTTGGTCGAGTCCCTCGAGGGTATATCATCAAATCAGACTCATCTTGTAACGAAGGTGTTGACTTAACAGAACATCATGGTTGGTCGAGTCCCTCAAGGCCATGGTGATTCGGAGGCCGAATAGGATGGGAATCACAAGGAGTTGTGATCGACAAGAGTTGCCTACCTTTTAGGCTTAGTGTGATTGGTCGAGTCCCTCGAGGTTACACTAAGACGCTGATTGGATCCTGATCCCCACTAGAAGTCTGCCGGAGACTTCCGTGTGCTGAGGGTGTCGTGTGACTCGTTAGTAAAATAGTGGGAGCAAATTAAGATAGAAGTCCATATATTGATAGTTTATTTCTTGCAAAATCTGCATGTTATTCATTTTTGTTGCATCTTTATTTTCAGAAAATGTCGCTTTCAAATCCCTTACGTGGCATACTTGATGTCAACCGCCTCACTGGTCCAAATTATACGGATTGGGGCAAACGAGAAAATCGTGTGCGTCCTTGATACAGTGATGCTTGCGCTCGAAGAAGGGGCAAACGAGGATGAGATCGTTCGCTACGTGAAGTACATTGATGACTCCACTCTTGCTCAGTGCTATATGTTGGGCTCTATGACTCCTGAGTTATAGAGACAACATGAAAAGATGGATGCCAGATCCATTCTCCTACATGTCCGCAAATTGTTTGAGGAACAGGGAAGGACTCAGCGATATGAGATATCTACGAGCCTCTTCCGAGCTAGGATGATTGAGGTGACACCGGGTTCAAAACCATGTCCTAAAGATGATTGAGTGGATAGAGAAACTCACATGTCCAGGAATGATCCTAAAGGATAACTTGTGTGTGGACATTATGCTTCAGTCCCTACCAGATTCCTTTTCAAAGTTCATAAAGAATTTTAATATGAACAAGCTTGAAGTGACTCTCCCAGAGCTTCTCAATATGTTGAGGGAGGCAGAGAGTACTATCAAGAAAGAGAAGCCAGTTCTCTACACTGGTGAGACCAAAAGGAAAAGGAAAGCAGAAAGGTCCCTTAAGAAGGGAAAGGGCAAGGTCAAACCAGGTAAAGCAATGGTTGCTAAGAAAGACCCAGCAAAGGACAAAGGCCAGTGCTTCCACTGTGGTAAAGATGGGCACTGGAAGAGAAACTACAAAGAGTACCTTGCAGAAAGGGTGAAACAAAAGCTAGATGAAGCTTTAGGTACATTCATGATCAGTCTTCATTTGTCAGACTCTTATGATAACATATGGGTATTGGATATCGGTAGTGCTTATCATATATGCAATTCGTTGCAGGTTCTGGCAAGTTCTAGGAGACTAGAGAGAGGCGAGATGGACCTCAAGATGGGTAATAGAGCAAAAGTTGCTGTAGTAGCTATTGGTGAGGTCGCCCTACATCTGCCTAGTGGAGCTTTTATTGCATTAGATGCATGTTATTTTGTTCCTTCTATTATTAAAACATTATCTCCATTTCATGTTTAACAGTTAGTAGATATAAATTTATTTTTGAGAACAATGGTTGTTCGATATTATTAGATGATAAGATCATCATGAAAGGAACATTGCATAATGGTTTATTTATATTAGACACCACTCCACATATCATGAATGTAAATGTGTCCAAAAGGAAACGAGATGAGTTGAACAGTGCATACTTGTGGCATTGTAGGCTAGGTCACATACATGAAAGAAGGATTCAAAAGTTGCTAAATGATGGATATCTAGATCCATTCGACTATGTGTCACATGCAACTTGTGAGCCTTGCATTCGTGGAAAACTGACCAACTCTCCATTTAGTGGAACTGGAGAGAGATCCACTGAGTTGTTGGAACTCATACATAGTGATGTATGTGGACTCATGTCAACTCATGCCATTGGAGGTTACTCCTACTTCATTACATTTACTGATGATTTCTCAAGGTATGGATATGTGTACTTAATGAAGTACAAGTCCGAGGCCTTTGAGAAATTCAGAGAATATAAGAATGAGGTGGAGAACCAGACTCGAAAGAGTATCAAAACTCTTCGATTAGATCAAGGAGGTGAGTACTTAAGTACAGAGTTCACTCAGTTCCTCAAGGACCATGGGATATTATCCCAATGGATACCTCCTTATACACCTCAGCTTAATGGTGTCTTTGAAAGAAGAAATCGTACATTATTAGATATGGTACGGTCCATGATGAGTTTCGCTGACGTACCCATCTCATTCTGGGGATATGCCCTAAAAACTGCAGCTTACCTTCTGAACAGAGTTCCAACTAAGTCGGTAGTGTCTACACCATATGAGATATGGAAAGGGAAGAAGCCTGATCTTAAGGTTGTTAAGAGAAGACTTCGAAAATCCATTTTCAACAAGATTCCAAAGTTCAAAATCCATTGAAATAAGGAAGATCCTCATTCGGGTCTTCCAATAGGTGTAGTATGTCCCATTGAATATAGGTGGACGTGTAATTGAGTGGCCCTCTTGGTTTCCGGCGTATGCCATCTCTCTTGGGTTTTAATCCATTTGAGAGTTAACCCTGCTCTGATACCAACTGTAAGGATCAAGAGCACTAAGAGGGGGGGGTGAATTAGTGCAATGGAAAACTTTCGACGTTTAAAACAGCGTTCGTACGATGAAATCGTTTCCGACGTAAAACCATTTTCGAAAACTTAACTTGAAAGCGAGTTTGTAAAGGAGTGTAGCAAAAGTAAAGAGAAAGTAAAGCACATATGGAGGTTTGCAGTAAGGTAAGCAGCAAGAATAAATGCAAACCAGAGAGCACCGTAATTTTAGAGTGGTTCGGTCAATCTTGACCTATATCCACTTCTGGTTTCCTCCTCCAACGAGGTCACTGACGTCCACCAGAGGCCTTCCATCAATATGCGAAGGCCAACCATCCTATTACAGTTTCACTCCATTTAACGAGCTTAGGAGACGACCCTTATAGAATTTTCTTTCCTCTCTTGAATGATCAAAACTTGGAAGAGAAGAAGAAGGACAACTTTTAACTCATACAACATTTTTGAGCTTTAAAAATCACAGAGTAAGAATGGATTTTCGGTTTCTTTATTTGCCCTTTTATTGTTGAAAGGGTGGGGTATTTATAGGCCCCAAACCAGTTTGAATTATGAGCTCAAAACTGTCATCTCCCGAAATTCTGAGGTCTGGCGGTTGCACCGCCTGGCAGAGCATGGAGACTGAGCCTCTGGGCGGTGCCACCTCCTGTTAGGGGCGGTTGCACCGCTTGGTAGAGCACGGAGACTGAGCTTAGGTGGTTCCACCGCTTGTCAAGGGCGGTTGTACCGCCCAGTCTCGCTCGGAGACTGAGCCCAGGCGATGCCACCGCCTAACTGGGGCGGTTGCACCGCTTGGCAGAGCTCGTAGACCGAGCTCAGGTGATTCCATCACCTGTTAGGGGCGGTTGCGCCGCCCAGCCTAGCTCGGAGATTGAGCCCTGGGCGGAGCCTCCGCAACCCAGACAGTTGTTAGGATCAAGAGCACTAAGAGGGGGTGAATTAGTGCAGCGAAAAACTTTCGACGATTAAAACTGCGTTCGTACGATAAGAGCGATTTCGATAGAAAAGCCGATTCATAAATCACTTTAACTTGTGATCAAGCAAGATGCAGTTAAATCGAATCTATAAGGGCAATTTACAGTTATGATGGAAATCAGAATGTAAGCGCAAACTGAAATATGATGTTCGTACGATAAAACTGATTTACGTCTAAACACCGATTCGGAAAATACTGAACTTTGAAACACGATCGTAAATTCGCAGAAGGTAGTAAGCTATTGAGGAGGTTTGCAGTAAAGATAATATGTTCAAAGTTAATGCAAACCAAAGAGAACCACGATTTTAGAGTGGTTTGGTCAATCTTGACCTACATCCACTTTTGGCTTCCTCCACCGACGAGGTCACCGACGTCCACCAGAGGCCTTCCTTCAATAGGCGAAGGCTAACCACCCTTTTATAGTTTCACTACTTTTGACGGGCTTAGGCGACAACCCTTATAGAATTTTCTCTCCTCTCTTAAAAGATCAGAACTTGGAAGAAAAGAGGGAGAAGAACTTTTACCTTATACAACACTTTTGAGCTCTAGAAATCACAAAGTAAGATCAGGATTTCGGTGGTTTTTGGTTGCTCTTTCATTGCTGAAAGAGTGGGATATTTATAGGCCCCAAACCAGTTTGAATTCCGAGCTCAAAACTATCATCTCCCGGAATCCCGGGGTCTTGCGGTTCAACTGCCTGACTGGGGTGTTTGCACCGCCTAGCAGAGCTCGGAGACTGAGCCTTTGGGCGGTGCCACCGCTTGTCAGGGGCGTTTGCACCTCCTGCCAGAGCTCGGAGCCCGAGCTCAAGCGGTGCCACCGCCTGACTGGGGCGGTTGCACCCAGCCAGAGCTCGGAGACTGAGCCTTGGGCGGTGCCACCGCCGACCCAAGCGGTGCCACCTCTGGCCAAGTAATCTGGGTCCGAATGGGCTGATCCATTTGGCCCAATTTGGGTCTTTCAAGGGCCCAATTGCCCCAAGATTAAGTTAATGGGATCACCTCCCATTTCTAACTTAATCATCATGCTAACTACAAATTTCTTAAGACATTTACTGCAACTTGCTCCGGTGCATCATTCGCTTCTTCCGGTGAGCTTCTGGCGAACTTCTGGCGAACATCCGACGAACCTCCGACGATGCTCCGATGGACTTTCGGTAAACTCCTGGACTTGCAAGATCCACTTGGCAAGTTCCGACGAGCTTCTTTTGGCAAGCTCCTGGACTTCTCGGATTTGTTCCCGCAGAACCTCCGACGACCGTCCGAACTTCCGTCGAGCTCTCGAACTCCCAACGTGATCATAGTCTTGACTCCGGCACAACTCCTGCTGCATATCTTACTTTCATCATAGTTAATCCTGCACACTTATCTCAACATATGGATTAAATAACAAATGACAATTGACGTCATCATCAAAATCCAAGATTCAACAATCTCCCCCTTTTTGATGATGACAATCAATTGATAACGGAGTTAATTTTAACTCCCCCTATCTATGTGCTATAATTGAGATACATCATTCTTGAATTTGAAGCCTTTGAATTCAAGAGACATATTGATAAGTTAGTATCATTTAAACTTATCAATACTCCCATCATGATTCCCATCATGATGTATCTCTCTGAAAATGATGTATGATGTCAAGGCTTAACATCCATTTTTCAAATTTCAAATGTGAATGATGGTCATGGTAGCAATTCATCATATGGTAAGATATCAACACGTAAAATTCCGATGCAAGTTCTTGATATATTAACATGATGCAAATATGGCAATCATAGCAAACATGGCATAATGCAAATATGGCAATCATAGTTATCATCAATTCATATATTTTTGATGATGTAGTCATAGCATAATCATAGCATCAATAATCATATATCTGCTTCTTTAACATAATATGGCATTTATAGCATCAATTCATATAATTCTCCCCTTTTGTCATCAACAAAAAGGAGAACAATATAAACATCTTTTAAATATACGTGCGATGCCATAAGTAGGTTCATGTAATTTATAGGATACAAACATCTCAAGAAAAAAACTTCTTCCTTTTTATTTGTTATTATCCTTTTTGCATGGAGGAAAGCCATTTGTGTAGTTCAAATCGATAGGATATTAAGGCATGCTTTACAAGGATCAGGATATTTATATGAATCAAATCCTTGCAAAAAATATCTTCCTTTTATAAGAAGGAATCATCAAATCTATAGTTTTGAGAGTTTTTGCATACAGGGCAACGGTACTGTAGCGGCGACCAGATCTAGGGCGACGGTACTGTAGCGGCGACAACACTGTAGCGACGACCAGATCTAAGGCGACCTGACTCCTGCAGCATTGGATTTCTCCCACGGGCGATAGGCGATGGCACTGTAGCGACGATCAGATCTCCCTAGGGCGATGGTACTATAGTGGTGATCTGATTTCCTACAGCATTGGTTGTTTCCCAAGGGCAACGGTACTATAGCGGCTATCAGATCTCCCTAGGGTGATCTGACTCCTGCAGCGTTGGCTTTCTCCCACGGGCGACGGTACTATAGTAGCGATTTGATCTCCCTAGGGCGATGCTACTGTAGTGGTGATCGGATCTCCTACAGTGTCGGCTTCTCCCCAAGGGCGACGATACTGTAGCGGCGACCAGATCTCCCTAGGGCGACGGTACTGTAGCGGCGATCTGATATACTACAGCGGTGGCTTTTCCCAATGGCGACGATTCTGTTATGGCGGCCGAAAGAGGGATCAAACATGGTAGCGACAGCCCCTAGGGCTGGCGATGGTGGCGGGAGGGTTGATACAATGGCAAGACTCCCTACCGTTACCCCTCAAGTTGCTCCTCCACCATATCCTCTCCAGAGAGAAATTCCTTCGACGAAGCAACATCGAAGTAGGTCGCGCTCTAGATCGCGGCAGCCTGCTCTCATTTCCAGTGACCCTCGGCCTTGGACTAGCCTCTTCAAGGCTCCGGTTGGAAGTCCGGATTCCATATCTCATATGGTGTAGACACTACCGACTTAGTTGGAACTCTGTTCAGAAGGTAAGCTGCGGTTTCTAGGGCATATCCCCAGAATGAGATAGGTAGGTCAGCGAAACTCATCATGGACCGTACCATATCTAATAATGTATGATTTCTCCTTTCAACGACACCATTGAGCTGAGGTGTATAAGGAGGTGTCCATTGGGATAATATCCCATGGTCCTTGAGGAACTGAGTGAACTCTGTACTTAAGTACTCACCTCCTCGATCTGATCGAAGAGTTTTGATACTCTATCCAGTCTGGTTTTCCACCTCATTCTTATACTCTCTGAATTTCTCAAAGGCCTCGGACTTGTACTTCATTAAGTACACATATTCATACCTTGAGAAATCATCAGTAAATGTAATGAAGTAGGAGTAACCTCCAATGGCATGAGTTGACATGGGTCCACATACATCAGTATGTATGAGTTCCAACAACTCAGTGGCTCTCTCTCCAGTTCCACTAAATGGAGAGTTGGTCAGTTTTCCATGAATGCAAGGCTCATAAGTTGCATATGACACATAGTCGAATGGATATAGATATCCATCATTTAGCAACTTTTGAATCCTTCTTTCATTGATGTGACCTAGCCTACAATGCCACAGGTATGCACTGTTCAACTCATCTCGTTTTCTTTTGGACACATTTACATTCATGATATGTGGAGTGGTGTCTAATATAAATAAACCTTTATGCAATGTTCCTTCCATGATGATCTTATCATCTAATAATATCGAACAACTATTGTTCTCAAAAAGAAATTTATATCCACTAACTATTAAACATGAAATGGAGATAATGTTTTTGATAATAGAAGGAACAAAATAACATGCATCTAATACAATAAAAGCTCCACTAGGCAGATGTAGGGCGACCTCGCCAACAGCTACTACAGCAACTTTTGCTCCATTACCCATCTTGAGGTCCATCTCACCTCTCTCTAGTCTCCTACGCCTTGCCAGAACCTGCAACGAATTGCATATATGATAAGCACTACCGGTATCCAATACCCATATGTTATCATAAGAGTCTAACAAATGGAGACTGATCAAGAATGTACCTGAAGCTTCATCAAGCTTTTGTTTCGCCCTTTCTGCAAGGTACTCTTTGTAGTTTCTCTTCCAGTGCCCATCTTTACCACAGTGGAAGCACTGGCCTTTGTCCTTTGCTGGGTCTTTCTTAGCAACCTTTGCTTTACCTGGTTTGACCTTGCCCTTTCCCTTCTTAAGGGACCTTTCTGCTTTCCTTTTCCTTTTGGTCTCACCAGTGTAGAGAACTGGCTTCTCTTTCTTGATAGTACTCTCTGCCTCCCTCAACATATTGAGAAGCTCTGGGAGAGTCACTTCAAGCTTGTTTATATTAAAATTCATTATGAACTATGAAAAGGAATCTGGTAGGGACTGAAGCACAATGTCCATACACAAGTTATCCTCTAGGACCATTCCTAGACCTGTGAGTTTCTCTATCCACTCAAACATCTTTATGACATGGTTCTGAACCGGTGTCCCCTCAGTCATCCTAGCACGGAAGAGGCTCTTAGATATCTCATATCGCTGAGTCCTTCCCTGTTCCTCAAACAATTTGCGGACATGTAGGAGAATGGATCTGGCATCCATCTTTTCATGTTGTCTCTGTAACTCAGGAGTCATAGAGCCCAACATATAGCACTAAGCAAGAGTGGAGTCATCAATGTACTTCACGTAGCGAGCGATCTCATCCTTGTTTGCCCCTTCTTCGGGTGCAGACATCACTGTATCATGGACGTACACGATTTTCTCCGCTGTGAGAACAATTCTTAAGTTACGGAGCCAATCCGTATAATTTGGACCAGTGAGGCGGATAACATCAAGTATGCCACATAAGGGATTTGAAAGCAACATTTTCTGAAAATAAAGATGCTGCAGAAATGAATAACATGCAGATTTTGCAAGAAATAAACTATCAAGATATGGACTTCTATCTTAATATGTTCCCACTATTTTACTAACGAGTCACGCGACACCCTCAGCACGTGAAACGGAAGTCTCCGGCAGACTTCTAGTGGGGATCAGGAACCAATCAGCGTCTTAGTGTAACCTCGAGGGTCTCGACCAATCACACTAAGCCAAAAAGGTAGGCAACTCTTGTCGATCACAACTCCTTGTGATTCCCGTCCTGTTGGGCATCCGAATCACCATGGCCTCGAGGGACTCGACCAACCATGATGCTCAGTTAAGTCAACACCTTCGTTAAAAGATGAGTCTAATTTGATGATATACCCTCGAGGGACTCGACCAAGTATACCATGCCCTCAGGTCACCTGTGACATCTCTATGTCGTAAGCAAGATAGCGAATCACGATATAGGTGAGTCTCGAGGGACTCGACCAACTCAACCTACACCGGGAATCGATTCCTACTTATAACGATGGAAGGCCACGTGGTTCAATCTAATTACCTCATGTTTACCGACTTAATATTATCGAGAGATGTTTCTATGATTTGGTCTCCTAATATGACATGTCACACATATGCATATTTAATATATATCTACATCGCATGCAAATATATATACATATCTAGTATGTGTATAAGCAATTACACCAGATGATCATGGACCACAACCTAATATGATTAGGCCTGAGCCAGTAGGCCTAATCACTCACATCAAGATCTATGTGTGCAACGGTGCATCTCCATGCCCTGTGATCGTCCATTTCGTCCTTGTCGGTTCCGTCGACATCTTGATGCATCTTCATGCATCACGATTGTCCGTCTCGTGGGTCCCGCTATCGCATCCACGCTCCCGCTGTGCCTCCTCATGTGATTACAACTTAATCATAGGCACGCAGGCCCGACAATAAACGAGAAATATAATGGAGGTTCGCAGACCTCAATAATAATAATCACAAGTACACACATCACACGGTCCATGATCATCCGTCCACACATCATACATCACGTGTATAAATAATCATCATCCTGTAGGACTACTAGATAATAATAATAAAAAATAATAATCAACTAAACCTTTTAATTAATTAATATTTTCTGAAATCAAGGACATTATAGGGAATTTCTGAATTTATAGGGGTATTTTTGTAATTTGGACAAAAGACAGAAACTAGAATTTCTCAAATTCTGAGGGGCAAAACTATCTTTTGCTCAGAAAACCCTAATGCCCTTTCCCCTTTTTCGTTGCTGCCGCCGCCGCCACCTTGATGGCGGCGGCCTGTGCGGCGGGGCCAGGGCACTACCCTCGCTTGCAGGCGGCACGCCCGCTGGCAGCGCTGCCGCTGTGGGTGGGCTCCCCCTTCGGGCGTCGCCGCCTCCGCAGGCGGTGCTGTCCCACCATGCGATCGCCCCTGTGGGGGGTTTCACTCGCGGGAGCAGCGGCGGCGGGCGCCGCTGCCCTACGGCGTCAGGCGACGCTATCCTACGGCGCCTCTGCCCGTGGGCTGCCTACCTACGACTACGCTGAATGCACGCAAATCGAGGGCAGCAACTATTGCTGCCCTTCCTTGTTTTTGCGTCAACAATTTTGACGTCAAAATTCTTCCTAAACACAACACACGCAGTTCAAAACCAATCATTCGCACGAGCAACCTGGCTTTGATACCACTGTTGGGAAATCCTTGGGGGCGACATCATATGCGCAGTAGAAGAAAAGGAAAAACAAAATCCCCTATTCCCAAAGAGATGTTCGTCGTCGTGCGAAGATTGGTACGCAAAAATCCACGAAACATGAAACTGCGTATAGAGTAGATTGTGTTACTTAGGGAGATCGTATATTCCTGTTTCCTTGCAGATCCTTAGGAGAGGGTGAAGGAGGTCAAGCGTCCTCCTCTCTAGCGGCGATCCACACAGTAGGGTTGCGACGATGCTCCTCAAAACTCCAAACCTACTTTGAGGTGGAGATGGAGAGGAGAATAGGAAAAGGCAAACAAAAGCTCTCTAGCCCATGGGGCTCTGAATCCCTCCTATTTATAGAGGTCCCCTGTCAAACCCTAATGGGTCCTCCCCTAGTGGGTATTGGATCTGCATCCAATAAGACAAGGGCTCCATCGGATATCTCATATCCGAACCTCTATTCATCGTAATGCCTACCATATGTGTTTGACTCTCTAGGCCCAATATCGAGCTGGCCGTGAGTCATACCTGTCAGAACTCCTTCTAACTCAGTAAATTATTATCTCTATAATAATTCACTTGACTCATCGACTACGGACGTACTAGGCCACTACGCCGTAGTCCCGAGACGATACAGGGGAATCCAATCCATTGGACCTATCTGTCCTTAGTTATCGTGTACCTATAGTCCCTCATCCATCTAATATACCAGAGACCGTATATCGAGCATGGTGTTGTCAGACGCACATGGTTTCTTCTCGAGTCTCGCTCTAATCGGATTCTCCCGGAGAACTCTTTCTCTCTCAACCTGAATGACCCTGGCTAGGGATTTGTTTGAGCAAGAACACATGGGATATTCCTCTCATGATGCCGAGAGTGGATGATCCTCTATCGACACTCAATAGCTCTCGTAAGGTCGACTACCACTCCCAATGACCAGCTGTACTAGATCTGGGACAGCCAAACCTATAAGTCTGGTATCAAAGAGTGGAGCACTCATATAGGACATCCTTGGTGTCTCAAGTCTAAGGACCAGATACACCACTAGGACTACGGAATCGCTGTCTGACAATAAGGCATCATCAACCATCCAGCATTCCGTAAGCGGATCAATCAGTGAACTCATTCTCCAATGAGCACCTGTACTGTATCCCTAGTGTCCCCACACAAGTAGCTATGAGACCAGCTGCATCCATCATATGGACGGGTATACAGCACACCAGTCTGTCCGGTTATCACGATATCCCTCTCGAGTAACCTATGACCGGGATTAATTAGGATATGTGTTTAAAGGTGAATCGATCTCACTATCGTGATCTCATCACGATCTGATTCCCATTGCACAAATCCAAGGACATCACAATATATGTATGCATTTATGCAATAGTTATAAAGTGATATACGCCAAAATATAATAAGCAAAAAGATTCTATATTAAGTCACGTGCCATCACTCACGTGATTGGCTTGCTGGGCACCAATGACTAGCAGATTGTTCTTCCGGCGAGCTTCCGATGATCTTTCGGTGAACTTCCGACGATCTTTCGATAATGTTCAAACGAACTTCCAGCAAGCTCCTTGAATTTATGACGATCTTCTTAGCGAGTTCTGACGATCTTCTTTGGCAACTCTTGGACCTTTCGGTCAATTCTAGTAGAACTTCCGACGAACGTCCAGACTTTCGACGAACACTCGAGCTCCCAACGAAGTCTCGATCTTGACTCTATCCCAACATCTGCTTTATGTCTAACCACTATCATAGCTAATCCTGCACACTTTTCTTAACATATAGATTAGATCAAATAATTTACCAAATGATTTCATCATCAAAATCTGAGATTCAACAAGTTGATAGATTAAAGCATAATTTTTTAAGCATTAGTCAATTTTATGATAAAGGATAGATCATTAGATTTGAATCCAATGCTTGCAATATTGAAAAACCACACAAAAATATATCTATGATTGCCCAAAAAAAATATATATATACACTATCGACATTGATGATCTTTGTAATGAAATATGTTTTTCAGTTTTGAATGACGATGCTTGGCTATGGTATAGGAGATTAGGTCATGCTAGCATGAAACTAAACTCTCAAATCTCATCCAAAGAATTTGTAAGAGGAATTCTTAACATTAAATTTATTAAAAATAATGTGTGTGATGCATGTCAATTAGAAAAATAAATAAAAGGTAGTTTCTAAACAAAGAATCAAATAAACACCTCTATACCATTGCAATTGATCCATATGGATTTGTTTGGACCAATTGATACATCAAGCTTAGGAGGTAGCAAATATGCCTAGTAGATACCCTTGGACATAATTCTTGACACACAAAAGTGACTGCTTTAGGTATTTTTCTAAGTTTTGTAAACTTGTTCAAAATGAAAAAGGCTTTATGATTTCATCAATTTGGAGTGATCATGATGGTGAGTTTCAAAACCGTGATTTCCAAAACTTTTATGAATCTAATGAATATAACCATAATTTCTCGACTTTGAGAAATCCTTAACAAAATGAAGTAATAGAAAGAAAAAATAAAATTTTACAAGAAATGGTAAGAATCATGTTGAATTAACATAGCCTACCCAAATATTTTTGGGCCAAAGCCGTTAATATGGCATGCTATGTCATGAATAGGGTTCTAGTAAGACCATTAGTTTTCAAAACTCCTTATGAATTGTGGAATAAAAAAAACCTAACATTTCATACTTTAAAGTTTTCGGTGATAAATGTTTTATCTTGAATGAAAAAGATGGCTTAGGAAAGTCTGATGCAAAATCCGACGAAGGAATTTTTCTTGGCCATTCTTCTATTTTTAGAGCCTTTTGTATTTTTAACAAAAGAATTTTGGTTATAGAAGAGTCTATTCATATTATCTTTAATGAAGTTTTTGAATTTAAGAAAAATGAGTTTGATGATGATCTTAATCTTGATGCTTTGAATTTAAATGAACTCTCTCCTCCAACTAGTAACTTAGATACATCTTCTTCCGAAATATCCTTACTCAAGGAATGGAAGTATGTAGATGCTCATCCTAAGGAGCTAATCATAGGAGACACATCAAAAGGGGTTCAAACTCGTTCTTCTCTTAAAAATTTTTCTGCCAATGCCACTTTTCTTTCTCAAATTGAACCTAAATGCATTAACAAGGCCTTGAAAGATGATTCATGGGTTATCGCAATGCAAGAAGAGTTGAACCAATTTGAGAGAAATGAGGTGTAGGAGCTTGTTCTGAGACCTAGTGACCATTTAGTTATCGGTACTAAATGGTCTTTAGAAACAAGCAAGAAGAATTTGGTATCGTGGTTAGAAACAATGCTAGATTAGTGGCCAAGGGTTTCAACCAAGAAGAAGGTATCGATTATGAAGAAACCTTCACTCCAATGGCATAATTAGAAGCAATAAGGATGCTTCTTGCATATGCTAGTAGTAATAATTTTAAGTTATTTCAAATGAATGTCAAAAGTGCTTTTCCTAATGGCTTTATTTTAGAAGAAGTTTATGTTGAACAACCTCCCGGATTTGAGAATGATAATTTTTCGAATCATGCATTAACAAGGGCTTGGTATGAGAGACTTAGCTCCTTTCTTATCCAAAATAATTTCTCTAAAGGCAAGGTTAATACTATATTGTTTATTAAAAATTTTAAAAATAATTTTTTTATTGTTCAAATTTATGTTGATGATTTTTTTTTTCTATAAATGAATCCTTATGTAAATTGTTTACTAAGAGTATGAGCCAAGAGTTTGAAATGAGTTTAATGGGTGAACTAACTATTTTTTAGGCTTACAAATCAAACAACTGAATGGTGGTATTTTTCTTAATCAAACAAAATATGCATTAGACTTGCTAAAATAGTTTAATATGGATAGCTCAAAGGCATTCAATACTCCTATGAGTACCTCTACTAAGTTAGACATTGACGAAAGTAGAGAAAGCTTTGATCAAAAAGCTTATAGGGATATGATAGGTAGTTTACTATACCTTACCACAACTAGATCGGATATTATATTTAGTGTAGAACAATGTGCTAGGTTTCATTCTAATCCTTAGCTATCTTATCTTAAATTAGTTAAAAGAATTCTTAGATATCTTAAAGGAACCCTTAAACTAGGATTATGGTATCCAAAATCTGAAAACTTTGAATTAATTGCTTATGCCCCTGTAGATTTTGCTAGATAGAATAGATAGAAAATGCACATCTAGAAAATGAATTTATTTCGTTTTTATCTTCCTCTTAACTTGGTATCAAATTTGTTTCATATGATGCTCCATCGCTTAATGATTTTTTATACTCTTAATCACTTCACTCATGGAATTCATTGATAAATACATCTCTTACCGATTTCACTCTTGTGAATTTTTAATAAGAAATAGATTTGATTTATGAAGTTTTATTTGTGGATTTCTTTTTCATATGATGCTCCTCTCCCGTGAATTCTTCCTTATTCTTCTTATGAAAGATGAATTTTTATGAATTTTTAGTATGAGATGATCACTTGCAAAATGGGGATTTGATTTCATATGGTTATCTTGATCATTTTCATGAATCCCTTCTCTTTGTTAAAATTGAAGCAAAAAAACACATTTATTGTTTTGAATTTGACTTGGTTTAAATCATTTCATAAAGTTGGTTCTTAATGGATTCTTTTCTTAACTTTCTTCCTCTTCTTCTTATTTTTATGATAAAAGAAGAAAGAAACTTGCACATCTAAAGAAGAACCAAAAAGCCCTTGAGTAAAAATATTAGCTTATCCAAAAAGGTTGTCATTCAAAGTTTTTGCTTACCTTCATTTATGGCTTGAATAAATTGATGTGAAAATTGCTTAATTTTGTTTACTAAACTTGCATTGGTGAATGGTTCTCCTTTTGTTGTTGACAAAGGGGAGAAATATGGCAAATTGATGACAAATTTGTTAGGATCAAGAGCACTAAGAGGGGGGGAGTGAATTAGTACAGCGAAAAACTTTCAACGTTTAAAACTGCGTTCGTACGACAAAGTCGATTTCAGTAGAAAAGCCGATTCGTAAATCACTTTAACTTGTGATTAGGTAAGAAGCAGTTAAAATGAATCTGTTAAGGCAGTTTGCTGTTGTGATGGAAATCAGAATGTAAGCGCAAATTGAAATACGATGTTCGTACGTGAAAAGCGATTTACGTCTAAACACGATTCAGAAAATATTGAGCTTGGAAACGCAATCGTAAAAGCATAGAAGGCAGTAAGCTATGAAGGAGGTTTGCAGTAAGGATAATAAGCTCAAAGTAAATGCAAACCAGAGAAGATGGGAGTTTACAGTGGTTCGGTCAATTGTGACCTACATCCACTCCTCTGATTCCTCTTCCGTCGAGGCCACCGGCATCCACTAACGATCTTCCTTTACTAGGCGAAGATCAACCTCCTTCTTACACCCCTCTTCTCCTTTTACTGGGTTTAGTAGACAACCCTTACAAGCACTCACTCTCCGCTCTTAAACAGAATTCTAAAACTTAAGCTAGAGGAGGGAAATTCTGGAGATTGCAGTAGTGTTTTCTCTCCTTTAATGTCTCTGTGCTTGTGTCTTTTACCCATGTATTGGAGGGGTATTTATAGGCTCCAAACCAGTTTGAATTTGGAGCTCAAATCTGTCATCTCTCGGAATTCCGGGGTCTAGCGGTTGCACCACCTGACTGGGGCGGTTGCACCGCTTAGCCAGAGCTCGGAGACCGAGCTCAGGCAGTTGCACCGCTGTCAGAGGCGGTTGCACAACCCAGTCTCACTCGGAGACTGAGCCCTGGCGGTGCCACCGCCTGTAACATCCCTCATTTCTGAATTTTCGTATAAGTTTCTAGTTGTAATGTATGTATCTATTTTAAATTTGATAAAAAGTCAAAGTATGAATCTGAGAACTTATTCATAAGAGTTGGAGGATTTGTTAAAACAAAAATCTGAGGACCTATATGTAAACCCTAAGGACCTAATCGTAAATATGATAAATCCAAGGACTAAACTGTAAAATATACAAAAATACAAACTCCACCGCTTGAGCCTCTCTGCCTTCGTTCTTAAGGAAGCAGAGAAGGCAGCTGCGTGGATGATCTGGGAAAGAAAAGAAAGAAGAAGAAGAAGAAGAAGAGGAAGAAGAAATTGGGGCTTTTAAGTTTTCTTGCTCAATCTTCTCAATTGGGGGTCAAAAATTCTCAAAGGCAAGTGTTCTAACCCCATCCTACAGAATTTTTAGTCTCTGTTTTTATGTTGAATCAAAATATATTGAAGGATTTCTATTTAGAAACTGATATGTCTCTCTTTGGACATAGAACCATGGATTTTGAAGCCTTTCTCGGTAAACTGACCCCTATACACTGTTTCAGCTATAAGTTTTAGTACAAAATTTGAATTCGGGCAGTAACTATTTTGTTTGAAAATTAGACTCTTATATCTTCCTGTTGACACTGATTTTGTAGATTTTGGACACCGAATACTTACCCAAACATCTGATTCAATTGAGCCTATAGACGCTGTAAAACAGGGTTCGAGATTTCTGACCTGTCGATACTAAAATGCCTATAACTCCCTGTTGAAAATTCTGAATTGTGCCAAACTGATTTTATTTGAAACAGGACTTGAAAATATTTCTTTTGACTTATAGTTTGAAAATTTTGGATTTCAATTGCCTGCCCTATTGTCTGTTGAATCCGACCCTATAAATTCTGCAAACCAGTGATTGTGTTTTTGACCTTGTGTTACCAAATCAAAGGTAACTCCGCGTTGGGAACCCTGTTTCGTATGAAATTTGTTCCATCAGAATATAGATTGATATATGGTTTGACCATAGTTTTCTTATGGGTATTGGAGCATAATTGATATTCTGAAGTATTTGTTGATGTGCCACTGGAATTCTGTCCGAAATCGAGCTTTGGTCGATTTCGCATATTCTGCTCCGTTCCTTTGGATATTTGAATTCGTTTAACCTTCTTATTGGATTTGAGCTAAATATGATTGCTTGGAAATTCCTGTACACTCCTGTTTTTATTTCATTCCAAATATGAATACATTTGTGAGAGATTTGTTCTTTGTTTCGTATTGTCTCGAAAAAGGCACATGCACGTTCGTTGTTCGCGTGTGCTTCGATATATGCTACTTATTATTAAAACTGCCCTCTTGTACTCTGGTGTGTGGGATTGTGCGGACCTTTGCCAGAAATGGTAAAGGGTATCGCGCTTATTACCCGCTCGGGGGGTCCTTTCTGTGGGATCGCTTATTACCCAGCTCTGTGGGGTCCCGCTCGTGGGATATTCGGACCTTTGCCAGAAATGGTAAAGGGTATGTGCTTAGAGCCTCGCGATGTTACCGACCCCTCGACTTCACCTAGGCGTGGGTGGAGGGATCTCCCAGGGCGTGGGAGACTTTTGTCAGTGGTCATTCAGAAATGGATGAATCACATTCGACCGAGATCCCACCACACCTTCTATATGCTTGATATGACATCCAGAGTTTTGGTGAGTTGTTTCTGTTCATGCTCACGGATAAGAATGATATGATTGCAACGTCAAGGACGACGTTTGAGCTTCTGTACGATATTTGTTTTGATATGCTATGATATGTTCATTCAGCGATGATTTTGCTTGAAATGTTCCATATGCGTTGATATGTTTCGGAACATTTTATATGCCATTGATAAGCTCCGATATGTTACCTTTGTTACTGATATGCTCCAATTACTCTATGCCCCAATCTGTAAGGAACCAAATATGTAAGATTGAAATGACAATTATGTTATGCTCTTAATGATATTATGTCTACGAAATCGTATATTCTGCCTTGTATTTTGGAACTGTATCTCTTTGGAAGTTGTACTATTTTGATATGGATATGTTAGTCACTTGCTGAGCTCTTTATGCTCACTCCGTTTGTTGATAAATTTTTCAGGATAGCATATTGCTTGCTTAAATGATAAGATTGGGCTGAGGCGGTGGAAAGTTTAGAAGATTTTGGGCAGATTTTTGTTAGCATATGTGTATTTGTTGTATAAGATACTCTGCATCTTATGAAATGTGACGATGAATCTAAACCTGTGGATTTTGTGTAAGATTAAGGATCCCTCATGTATAGGATTTTGGTATGTTAAGTTAAATTCGTGTAATGATATGATCTTATGGTAATCGTTGGTTTGGTGACTGCAAAGACTTCCCCGTTTATGAATTTATATTGTGGTTATTATTTTGATGAGTTGAGTTCTGATTGTATGAATTATCGAGTGATGAGTGGTATGTTTATGAATTGCATAGGATTATGAATTTGTAAACTATAGAGGTGAAGTTTTGATCTGAATGTTTTCTTAGTGACCTCAAATGTGTGCTTGGATCCTGGGTTAGTTATGATGAAAATTTTAAATATTGTCGATATTGTTTGAGGGGCGTGACAGAGGTGGTGTCAGAGCATTGTTTGAGGATCACTGAAATATTTGATATGTTGACGTGCAAAATATATTGAGGTCCAGTGATAATTATTGGTGGAAATTTTCTTTGATGCATTTTAGGAATCTAGGATGATGAGGACATATGGTCCTCCTATTTCATTTGTTTCTGATTAATTAAGGGGGATGAAAGGGTTGATCGAGGATACAAAATCAGAGTGGCGCGATGAAAACATGGTGAACCAAATTTCATTGGTTGTAGAAAAACGGATGATGCAAACAGAGAAGATATTTGATGTACAAAATTGTTCTAATGATTGAAAGAATTCTTTTTCCTCCTTATATTAGAAGTAGAGGCTGATCATTAATGGCAACAAAGAAAATAATTTTTGGAGATCAGTGTTACGAATGATAAGGACAAGTTTACTAATAAAAATATGATTGGAAATGAATCAGAAAGTAATAACAAGAGTGTCAAGACATTTGGATTTGAAAAGGAAAGTCATCATAAAAAAGACTCAATCATATGTGAATTGCAAGTTAAGTTATGAAACAAATTCGGTGTTTTTTTTGGTGGTGGGGCATGTTTTGGTTGTGGAAAGTTGGATCATCAAATAAAAGATTGCCCCCTTTGAGGAAGAAGAAAGAGCCATTGTCTCCTAGACCCTCGACCCATGCTAGAGTATGCGCTATCTTGAACAAGATTCTAAAGCTTCTAAATCAGTGGTGGAAGGTATTCTTCATGTTTCTAAAAAGAAATGCAAAAGTTTTGTTTGATCCGGCTCCAACTTATCGTTTGTTTCACAATACTTTGCTTGTCACTTGGATATTCTACCTAAACCCCTGGATTATATGTTATATGTAACAACTGGCTTTGTTGGAGATTCATTGGCAACAAACTTGGTCTACCCATCTTGTTTGATCTCTATTGGGGACCACGAACTCCTTGCTGATTTGATTCTCCTAGAGATCCGGGGCTTTGATATTATACTTGGCATGGATTGGTTATCTTCTCATCACGCTAGTATTGATTGTTACAAAAAAAAATAATTACTTTCTGCATACCAAATCAGCCTATATTTTTCTTTGAGGGCATTAGGCATGATTTGCCTCCTTGCTTGATATATCGACACTTCAAGTTTATCGTCTTCTTATGCAGAAAGGTTGTTTTTTATATGGTGTGTGTAAAGGAGCATTCAAATCAGGAAACCCATCTAGATGAAATTGTAGTGGTTAAAGAATTCCACGATGTATTCCCGGATGACTTACTGGTTTACCTCTAGATAGAGAGGGTGAATTTGCTATTGATCACGGTCTCGGTACAACCCCAATATCTAAGCCTCCCTACAGAATGGCACCACTCGAGCTAGAGGAATTAAAAAGCAAATACAAGAATTATTAGATAAGGGTTTCATGCGACCCAGTGTATCCCCATGGGGTGCTCTCGGTACTATTAGTGAAGAAGAAGGATGGAACATGGAGGCTTTGTATTGATTATAGACAATTGAATCGGTGACCATCAAAAAATAAGTATCCCATACCTAGAATTGATGATTTGTTTGATCAACTGCAGGGTGCACAAGTATTCTCTAAGATTGACCGAGGTGAGGGTTACTATCGAGTTGAAGATCAAGGAGGAGGATATTTCAAAAAAAAATGACTTTGAACTTCGATATGGTCATTATAAATTCTTGGTGATGCCTTGGTTTGACAAATGCCCTGCACTTTTTTATGGAACTAATGAATAGGATATTTCAACCGCTCTTGGATATCTGTGTAATTGTATTTATTGATGACATATTGGTGTATTCAAAGAGTAATCAGGGAGCATGAGGAACACTTGAGAGATGTGTTGTCCATACTAAGAAAAAAAGAAGTTGTATCTTGAAGTTCAGCAAATGTGAATTTTGGTTGAATGAAGTTGCTTTCTTAGGCCGTGTGAGTTCAGGGAAGGGTATATCTGTTGATCTAAGGAAAAATAGAAGCTGTAGTTTAATGGGAAGTACCAACAAATGTAACAGAAGTTCGAAGCTTTTTGGGCATGGCAGGTTATTATAAGAGATTTGTTGAGGGATTTTCTCGAATCGCTCAACCTCTCACCAACCTCACTAAAAAGAATATGAAATTTGTATGGGGTGATGATTGTGAGCAAAGTTTTCAAGAGTTAAAAAGAAGATTGACTAGTGCCCCTATTCTCACTATTCCAAGTGGTAGTGAGGGATTTGTAGTTTATACTGATGCTTCAAGAAAAGGCCTAGGATGTGTTTTGATGCAGGAAGGGAGAGTAATTGCTTATGCTTCTAGGCAACTTAAAGGTTATGAATTGAATTATCCAACTCATGATTTGGAAATAGCAGTAATTATTTTTTGCTCTAAAGATTTGGAGACATTATTTGTATGGTCGACGGTTTGAAATCTTCACTGATCACAAGAGTTTAAAATACATTTTCACTCAGAAAGAGTTAAACATGAGGCAGCGAAGATGGATAGAAACTGAAGGATTATGATTGTGCCATCCGTTATCACCGGGCAAAGCCAATGTTGTAGTGATGCACTTAGTAGGAAATCTACAAGTTTTATGGCTAGTGCAGTTTGTGAAGCAATGGAAGTTATTAGAAGAAAATTTTGATTTGAAAGCTTTGAGGAAAGAGCAAGACTTCGATGATATTGATGGCCTCCATTCAAGTGCAATCGATCTTATTCAACAAATTAAGGAAGGACAATTCTGAGATCCACATTTAATCTACTTGAGGAATAAAGTAGAAAAGGAATTGAAGCCACAATTTCAAGTTTCAAAGGATGGCCTATTGAGATTTGGGGGAGGGTATGTGTACCAAATGAACGGATATCAAGAATCAAATCCTAAAGGAAAGTCATACTTCAAAAGTACACCATACATCCACGGGAACACTAAGATGTATAGAGATCTTCAAAGTCATTATTGGTAGGAAGGCATGAAGAAGGAAATTGCAATGTATGTTTCAAAATGTTTGACTTGTCAAGTAAATCAAAGTAGAACACCAAAGACACGGAGGGTTGTTACAACCTTTAGATATTCTGAATGGAAATGGGAATGCATTACTATGGATTTTGTTTGAGGACTACCCAGAACCTCAAAAAAAACATGATGCTATTTGGGTTATCATTGATAGGTTAACAAAATCTGCACATTTCCTATCAATTAATATGACTTATTCGCTTGATAGACTTGCAGATTTATATGTGATTGAAATAGTAAGACTTCATGGTATTCCAAAGGAGATCATCTCGATAGAGACTCAGATTTTCTCTCTAGATTGGGGAGAAGATTACAGGAATCTATGGGCACTAAAGTTAAGTTTAGTACTGCATATCATCCTCGGTGATGGTGGTCGGAAAGAACAATTCAAACACTTGAGGATTTGCTTAGAGCCTATGTTATGGATTGGAAAGGTGAATGGGATAAGGATATTTCACTTGTTGAGTTCACTTATAATAATAGTTATCATTCAAGTATTGGATGGCTCCTTATGAAGCTTTATATGGGCGAAAGTGCATAACACCTATATGTTGGGAAGAAGTTGGTGACAGAAAGTCTGTTAGCATGGGATAAGGTACAAGAAACTTCCAGAAAATTCAAGTTATAAGGGGAAAGGTTAAAAACTGCTTTCGAGTCGTCAAAAGAGTTATGACACAATAGAAGGCGAGATATTGAGTTTGAAATCGGAGATTTTGTATTCTTGAAAATCTCCCCTTCCAAAGGCATTATTAGGTTTGGGAAGAAAGGAAAGTTAAGCCCCAGATTTATTGGACCTTTTGAGGTTCTGGAGAGGGTTGGTTCTATCGCTTACAGGATTGCCTTGCCACCAGCATTGAGTCATGTCCATGATATATTTCTTGTCTCGATGATTAGGAAGTATATATATGACCCTTCTCACATCATTAAGTATGAGCTGGTGGAGATTGATAAAGATTTATCTTATGTGGAAGAGCCTATTCAGATTGTTGACAAGAAAGAAAAAGTCCTAAGGAATCGGGTCATCCCACTGGTTCAAGTAATTTGGAGACATCATTCTAGAGAGGAAACAACTTGGGAGTTAGAAGAGGAAATGACAAAGGTGTACCCCCGTCTTTTCATCGATAGAGGTACGATAAATTTAGAGGACTAAATTTTTCTTTTAAGGGGGGGAGAGTGTAACATCCCTCATTTCTGAATTTTCGTATAAGTTTCTAGTTGTAATGTATGTATCTATTTTAAATTTGATAAAAAGTCAAAGTATGAATCTGAGAACTTATTCATAAGAGTTGGAGGATTTGTTAAAACAAAAATCTGAGGACCTATATGTAAACCCTAAGGACCTAATCGTAAATATGATAAATCCAAGGACTAAACTGTAAAATATACAAAAAATACAAACTCCACCCCTTGAGCCTCTCTGCCTTCGTTCTTAAGGAAGCAGAGAAGGCAGCTGCGTGGATGATCTGGGAAAGAAAAGAAAGAAGAAGAAGAAGAAGAGGAAGAAGAAATTGGGGCTTTTAAGTTTTCTTGCTCAATCTTCTCAATTGGGGGTCAAAAATTCTCAAAGGCAAGTGTTCTAACCCCATCCTACAGAATATTTAGTCTCTGTTTTTATGTTGAATCAAAATAAATTGAAGGATTTCTATTTAGAAACTGATATGTCTCTCTTTGGACATAGAACCATGGATTTTGAAGCCTTTCTCGGTAAACTGACCCCTATACACTGTTTCAGCTATAAGTTTTAGTACAAAATTTGAATTCGGGCAGGAACTATTTTGTTTGAAAATTAAACTCTTATATCTTCCTGTTGACACTGATTTTGTAGATTTTGGACACCGAATACTTACCCAAACATCTGATTCAATTGAGCCTATAGACGCTGTAAAACAGGGTTCGAGATTTCTGACCTGTCGATACTAAAATGCCTATAACTCCCTGTTGAAAATTCTGAATTGTGCCAAACTGATTTTATTTGAAACTAGACTTGAAAATATTTCTTTTGACTTATAGTTTGAAAATTTTGGATTTCAATTGCCTGCCCTATTGTCTGTTGAATCCGACACTATAAATTCTGCAAACCAGTGATTGTGTTTTTGACCTTGTGTTACCAAATCAAAGGTAACTCCGCGTTGGGAACCCTGTTTCGTATGAAATTTGTTCCATCAGAATATAGATTGATATATGGTTCGACCATAGTTTTCTTATGGGTATTGGAGCATAATTGATATTCTGAAGTATTTGTTGATGTGCCACTGGAATTCTGTCCGAAATCGAGCTTTGGTCGATTTCGCATAATCTCTCCGTTCCTTTGGATATTTGAATTCGTTTAACCTTCTTATTGGATTTGAGCTAAATATGATTGCTTGGAAATTCCTGTACACTCCTGTTTTTATTTCATTCCAAATATGAATACATTTGTGAGAGATTTGTTCTTTGTTTTCGTATTGTCTCGAAAAAGGCACATGCACGTTCGTTGTTCAGCGTGTGCTTCCGATATATGCTACTTATTGTTAAAACTGCCCTCTTGTACTCTAGTGTGTGGGATTGTCTGGACCTTTGCCAGAAATGGTAAAGGGTATGCTTTATTACCCGCTCCGTGGGGTCCCGCTCTGAATGGGATCGCTTATTACCCGCTCTGTGGGGTCCCGCTCCGTGGGATATTCGGACCTTTGCGAGAAATGGTAAAGGGTATGTGCTTAGAGCCTGCGATGCTCTATCGGCCCCTCGACTTCACCTAGACGTGGGTGGAGGGATCTCCCCGCGGTGGGAGACTTTTTTGTCAGTGGTCATTCAGAAATGGATGAATCACATTTCGACTGAGATCCCACCACACCTTCTATATGCTTGATATGACATCCGAGTTTTGGTGAGTTGTTTCTGTTCATGCTCTGGATAAGAATGATATGATTGCAACGTCAAGGGCGACGTTTGAGCTTCTGTATGATATTTGTTTTGATATGCTCGATATGTTCATTCATGATGATTTTGCTTGAAATGTTCCATATGCCGTTGATATGTTTGAACATTTTATATGCCATTGATAAGCTCCGATATGTTACCTTTGTTCTTGATATGCTCCAATTACTCTATGCCCCAATCTGTAGGGAACCAAATATGTAAGATTGAAATGACAATTATGTTCTGCTCTTAATGATATTATGTCTACTGAAATCATTATATTCTGCCTTGTATTTTGGAACTGTATCTCTTTGGAAGTTGTACTATTTTGATATGGATATGTTAGTCACTTCTTTGAGCTCTTTATGCTCACCCGTTTGTTGATAAATTTTTAGGGATAGCATATTGCTTGCTTAAATGATAAGATTGGGCTGGAGTGTGGAAAGTTTAGAAGATTTTGGGCAGATCTTTGTTAGCATATGTGTATTTGTTGTATAAGATACTCTGCATCTTATGAAATGTGACGATGAATCTAAACCTGTGGATTTTGTGTAAGATTAAGGATCCCTCATGTATAGGATTTTGGTATGTTAAGTTAAATTCGTGTAATGATATGATCTTATGGTAATCGTTGGTTTGGTGACTGCAAAGACTTCCCCGTTTGTGAATTTATATTGTGGTTATTATTTTGATGAGTTGAGTTCTGATTGTATGAATTATCGAGTGATGAGTGGTATGTTTATGAATTGCACAGGATTATGAATTTGTAAACTATAGAGGTGAAGTTTTGATCTGAATGTTTTCTTAGTGACCTCAAATGTGTGCTTGGATCCTGGGTTAGTTATGATGAAAATTTTAAATATTGTCGATATTGTTTGAGGGGCGTGACACCGCCTGCCTGGGGCGGTTGCACCGCCCAGCTTCGCTGGGAGATCCTCTCCTGGGCGGTGCCACCGCCGATGCTGGCGGTGCCACCTCCTACACTATTTCAGCTCACTTGGTTGGGCTCCAAACTTGGCCCAACTAGTCCGAACTTGGGCCCAATTGGCCCCTACTTGGGTTATAGGATTAACACCTAATCCTAACCCTAATTAACATGCTAACTATGAATTTAAAGATATTTTCTAAGCTATTACAAAGTCCGCAAGTCAAGACTTCTTCTGGCGAGCTTCCGGCAAACTTCCGGTGGTCTCCCGATGAACTCTCGGAAACCATTCTGCGGACTCCCGGCAAGCTCCTAGACTTCACAATTTGATCTTAGCGAGTTCCAACGAGCTTCTTTAGCAAGCTCTGATCTTTCTCGGCGAGCTCCGCGAACTTCCAATGAACCTTCCGGCGAGCTTCCGAAAAACCCTTCGGCAAGCTCCCAACTCATTCTCGGCTAGTTCTGGTAGCATTCCCAACGAACCTTCGGACTTCCGTCGAACTCTCGAACTCGCAACAAATCCTTCGCGCTTGACTCCGACACTTTGTTTCGCTTTATGTCTTCATCGTTATCATAGTTAATCCTGCACAATTAAAACAAAACTTCGATTAAGATAATTAATCCTAAGCAATAAACTAAGTTGTCCGGCATGTCATTGGTCCCTCGACGCTTCGTCCGATTCTTTGGTGCATTGTCCTCTCCTGTGGCCTATTGCCCAATCGGCCAGTTGACTCCGCAACTCCGATATCCTTGGCGCAATACCCGCTCTTCTTGGCCCGATGCCCAAGTCCATGGCCCGAAGCCTTTTGTCGATACGTCAACCGATCCATCGGCTCGACGTCCAATCTTCTGACACGTTTCTCCGGCACAACATGATTTTTCCTGCTTTAATTGTCTCATCCTGATCGAAGCATCCTGCGTCACTCAAAACATAGATGAAAACATAAACACAATTATCAATTGGTTTCATCATCAAAATAAGAGATTCAACAATCTCCCTCTTTTTTATGATGACAACCAATTGATGACGGAGTTAAACTTAACTCCCGGAGTTTAAACAAACTCCCCCTATCAATATGCCATATTGATAGAATCTTGAATTCAAACTAAATTCAAGTCATTGCAATATTCACCATGAATATTTGCAACACTACATCATGAACTTATGCATAAACTTATGCATAACATGTCATGTCATGTCATCAACATACTTTCATCAACATACTTCTCCCCCTTTGTCATCAACAAAAAGGAGAAGCACCACAATCAAGGGTTTAAATATAAGTTCAACTCATTGCATGAAAAACATAATATCAAGTTTTATCATCATGCAGTTTTGAAGCCAGAAAATTTAGCAAGTATTACATCATGCTTAGAACATTTAAGCTATCAAGTTTCAGATGTGCAAGTTTTACATAATAAAAGATAGCACTTTTGGTAGTGTTCAAGATAGCAAGCTCTTTCTTCTCTTTTAAGAAGTGTCATTTTTGTTTTCTTTGCAAAGTGCAAGTTGCAAGTTTTGCTTCTTGAGATATTCAAGAGAGTGATGTTCAAGAAGACAATTTTTGCTTCTTGAAATAAGCAAGTTAGCAATCTTTGCTACTTAAGATAGGCAAGCTAGCAATCAAGTTTTTGCATCTTCTTGACTTGTGTAAGCTAGCTATCTCCCCCTTTGTCATTGTCAAAAAGAAAGGAAGAATATAGTTTTGTAGTTCGTTTTCCTTTTACAACGATTTCAAAATCATGACAAAGGATGAATAATCAAGTTATGAATGTTAAGACAATTTTTCATCATGAATATTTTATCATTGCATGCATCATTATCATAAGTTGAAGTATTACAGGCATAATATCATATCATCATTCATAATTACATTAATATAGCAATTTCTTCTCAAAATGTGTAACTTAGCACTCATAGCATTTTAAATCATGATTTACATCATATGCAATACATCACATCATAATTAGAAATCACAAGTATTGCATGCATAATTGCAAATCATAAATGTTTCATATCATGATGGTATCAATTTTGTCAAATTATATCCTACCATGCATGATCAAAATTTCTCCCCATTTTATCATTGAAAACAAGAAAGAAGTAGGGAAGAGCATAAAAGTGTAAAATATTTCAATCATTTCAAGGCATTTATATCATAGATACAAAGAAATCATATCATCAAAGATAAGACCATTTGAATGCCAAAAGACATGATTCATTTTATCAAATCTCTTCCTTTTATAAATAACAAAAATTGTAGGTGTACAAAGAAGAGATTGTGATTAAAAAAAAAATCTCAAGTAGTATATCCAAGAAATCAAGATCATAATTTGAATACAAACTCATTCAAATTCAAATCGTCAAATTCATCAAAAATCTTATCATCAAAATTTTATATATAGATTTATCATAAAGCAAGTTAATTTTCAATCATCACATAAGGCATTTAAAGAATTTTTGAAACATAGGAGAATGATTAATTTAAGCATGTAATGTTTCAATCCAATTCAAGTCATGAATACCAATACTTTCATATTGTGAGTATCAATTCATGAATACCAAAAGATATTATTTGTGACTTCAATTTTGCAAGATCAAGATTATGATTTAGATAAAACTTATTCAAATCAAATCATTAACTTGAAATTCATAATCAAGTCATCAAAATCAATTTCGAGATTCACAAAATATCATGAAATCATTAATCTCGATCAGATGGGAAAAGTATTTTTTAAATGATTCTTTTTCATCTAAGCATTATAAGCCAAATCAAGATAAGCATGAAAGTTCAAGACGTAAGGGCAAAATCTTATAAAACAACTCATCAAGATATATTTTAAACATCTATTTTCAAGCCATATAAAGAGTAAGTCAAGGATTCAATTATCTCATGTCATAAGTATGAATCAAGCATTTGTGAAATCTGAAATCATCCTCAAAGTCACATTCAATAAATTCATATATGACAAACATAGATATATTGAAAAGTCGATAAGATAGAGGATCGCATTAATAAATTTTTATTCATATGATTTGCTTCTTGTAAGCATGCCTTTACCTTTATGTTAAACAAAAACATGCATCAACATTTAGGATCGAAAAATGAATTTCAGTATAGAACCATCAAGATCAATAGATTTTCAAAAATGAATTGTTATAGTCAAGAAAATCCAAAAATGAAATTTAACACTTTCATGCATTCGGACATGGTTTTGCCATATACACTCATGAGAATAACACATGCTTATCATCATCTATAACTTAAAATCTCATGCATAAAATTATCAATCATTGTATAAAAAACATTTAATATTGTCATTACATTATTATGCATTACTTCAAATTAAACATGATTTCATTCAGCAATGTTAATCAAATATGATACACATTATGATTTCATATTTTCAATCAAAATCATTTTGTTTGTTTATCATAAAATATGCAATGTTATCATTTTCGAAATTACTAGCATGATCATAAATTTTGTATTTTTATTTTTAAACAAGTAATTTTCATGAAAATTAATTCTAAACTAAAAAAGAAAATACATCATGAAAGCATCAAGTAATATTAAAATAAATCAGGGGGATTTCGATTACCTTTTTATTGAAGGCGGTTAAGGCGTAGTTTGCCACCTCGCCTTTCTTGATTTTCTCCTCAACTTCGGAGGAGCTCGATTCATCCCACTTTGTGTTCTTCTTCTTTGGCCTCTTCCTCCGTTCAAGTTCAATGTTTATTTTTGATTTTTGTTTAATAAACTTATTAAGATTTAGTGTTCGAAGTTCAAGTTCATCATTGTCCTCATCACTTGAGTCATCACACAAGTGGTATTCATTTGTCCGGGGTTCCAAATCCTTCATGTTCTTTGGAAGGTTGTTTTATTCATCATGTTCATCATATGCATTATGCACCATTTCATATGTCATCAATGAACCAATTAGTTCTTCAAGTGGTAAGTTGTTTAGAGTTTTAGCTTCTTGTATTGCAGTTACTTTTGAATCCCACTTCTTAGAAAGAGAATGTAAAATCTTGTTTACGATTTCAAAATCCAAAAAATATTTGCCAAGAGCTCTTAAACCATTGACGACATCCGTGAAACGGGTGTACTTGTCAACAATGGTTTCGCAAGGCTTCATTCGAAAAAGTTCGTAAGAATGCACGAGAATGTTGATTTTGGACTCTTTCACTCGGCTAGTGCCTTCATGAGTGACCTCAAGAGTTCTCCAAATATCAAAAGCCGAATCACACATTGAAACACGATTAAATTCATTTTTGTCAAGTGCACAAAACAAGGCATTCATAGCCTTTGTGTTTAAAGAAAAATACTTCTCCAAATCCGACCATTCGTTCATCGGTTTCGAGGGAAGTTGAAAACCATTTTCAACAATTTTTCATAAATCCAAATTCATAGAAATCAAGAAAACTCTCATTCGAGTTTTCCAATAAGTGTAGTCCAATCCGTTAAACAACGGTGGACGAACAACCGAAAAACCCTCTTTAAAGCCATGAAGAGCCATTTCTCTCGGGTGTAAATCCGAAATGAGAAATACTGGGCTCTGATACCAATTGTTTGGATCAAGAGCACTAAGAGGGGTGAATTAGTGCAGTGCAGCGGAAAACTTTCAACGTTTAAAACTATGTTCGTACTACAAAGCCGATTTCAGTAGAAAAGCCGATTCGTAAATCACTTTAATTTGTGATTAGGTAAGAAGCAGTTAAAACGAATCTGTTAAGGCAATTTGATGTTGTGATGGAAATCAGAATGTAAGCGCAAACTGAAATACGTGTTCGTACGAGAAAAGCGATTTACGTCTAAACACGAATTAGAAAATATTGAGCTTGGAAACGCAATCGTAAAAGTGCAGAAGGCAGTAAGCTATGAAGGAGGTTTGCAGTAAGGATAATAAGCTCAAAGTAAATGCAAATCAGAGAAGACGGGAGTTTAGAGTGGTTCGGTCAATTGTGACCTACATCCACTCCTCCGATTCCTCTTCCGTCGAGGCCACCGGCATCCACTAACGATTTTCCTTTACTAGGCGAAGATCAACCTCCTTCTTACACCCCTCTTCTCCTTTTACTGGGTTTAGGAGACAACCCTTACAAGCACTAAATCTCCTCTCTTAAACAGAATTCTAACACTTAAGCTAGAGGAGGGAAATTCTAGAGATTGCAGCAGTGTTTTCTCTCTTTTAGTCTCTCTGTGCTTGTGTCTTTTACCCAGGGATTGGAGGGGTATTTATATGCTCCAAACCAGTTTGAATTTGGAGCTCAAATCTGTCATCTCCCAGAATTCTGGGGTCTGGCGGTTGCACCGCCTGGTAGAGCTCGGAGACTGAGCCTCTGGGCGGTGCCACCGCTTGTCAGGGGTGGTTGCACCGCCTGGCAGAGCTCGAAGACCGAGCTCAGGTGGTGCCACCGCTTGACTAGGGTGGTTGCACCGCCCAGCCAGAGCTCGGAGACCGAGCTCAGGCGGTTGCACCGCCCAGTCTCGCTCGGAGACTGAGCCCTGGCGGTGCCACCACCTGCCTGGGGCGGTTGCACTGCCCAACTTCGCTGGGAGATCCTCTCCTGGGCGGTGCCACCGCCGACCTTGGCGGTGCCACCTCCTGCACTATTTCAGCTCACTTGGTTGGGCTCCAAACTTGGCCCAAACTAGTCTGAACTTGGGCCCAATTGGCCCCTACATGGGTTATAGGATTAACACCTAATCCTAACCCTAATTAATATGCTAACTATAAATTTAAAGACATTTTCTAAGCTATTACCAAGTCCGCAAGTGAAGACTTCTTCTGGCGAGCTTCCGGCAAGCTCCTAGACTTCACGATTTGATCTTAGCGAGTTCCAACGAGCTTCTTTGGCAAGCTCCGATCTTTCTCGGTGAGCTCCGCAAACTTCCAACGAACCTTCCGGTGAGCTTCCGAAAAACCCTTCGGCAAGCTCCCAACTCATTCTCGGATAGTTCCGGTAGCATTCGCGATGAACCTTCGGACTTCCGTCGAACTCTCGAACTCGCAACAAATCCTTCGTGCTTGACTCCGATACTTTGTTTCGCTTTATGTCTTCATCGTTATCATAGTTAATCATGCATAATTAAAACAAAACTTCGATCGAGCCAACTAATCCTGAGCAAATAACTAAGTTGTCCGGCATGTCATTGGTCCCTCGACGCTTTGTCCGATTCTTTGGCGCATCGTCTTCTCTTGCGGCCTATTGCCCAATCGGCCAGTTGACTCCGCAACTTTAATATCCTTAGTGTAATACCCGCTCTTCTTGGCCCGATGCCCAAGTCCACGGCCCAAAGCCTTCTGTCGATATGTGTGTTAGGATCGGAGCGGCACTAAGAGGGGGGTGAATTAGTGCAGCGGTGAAGTGCGATAAACTTTTCACGATTTAAACACTTTTCGGAAACTTCATACGATAAAAGCAACATTTTCGTTTATAACCGTTTCGATTGCGTTTTAACATGAAGAGATAAGTAAGACGGAGACAAAGCAGTATAGCATTAAAGTGCAAATGGTTTGCAGTAATATAAATGATAATAAGTAAATGCAAACTAGAGATCACGCCGATTTTACATTGGTTCGGTCAAATGACCTACATCCACTTGCGAGGCCCCTCTTCGATGAGTCTCCCACCTTCCACTAGCAAATCTCTTGAAAGGGAAGGGTAAATACCCCTCTTACAACTTTTACAAGCGGTTCACTCTCTTATAGATTTTCAGCAAAAAAAGGAGGTGAACAATAGCAAATTGAAAACAAGACTAGTAAAGACTCTTCTAAGACTTTTCTCTTAATCAATTGCTTCTCAAAAAGTTGTAATCTCAACTGAGATTTGAGGGGTATTTATAAGCCTCAAGAGGATTCAAATTTGGGCTCCAAATTTGAATTCTCTTAGAGTTCCCGATGCAGGCGGTGCCACCGCCTGTCAGTGGCGGTGACACCGCCTGTCAGATTCTGACACTGACAGTGCTGGGCGGTGCCACCGCCTACAGTGTTTTCAACCCACTTGTTGGGCTTCAATCTTGGCCCAAACTAGTCCGAACTCGGGCCCAATTGGCCCCTACTTGGGTTATAGGATTAATACCTAATCCTAACCCTAATTAACATGATAACTATGAATTTAAAGATATTTTATAAGATATTACAAAGTCTATAAGTCAAGACTTCTTCCGGCGAGCTTCCGGCGAACTTTCGACGGTCTTCCGATAAACTCTCGAAAACCATTCTGCGGACTCCCGACAAGCTCTTAAACTTCACGATTTGTTCTTGGCAAGTTCTAACGAGCTTCTTCGACAAGCTCCGATCTCTCTCGGCGAGGTCCGCGAACTTCCCACGAACCTTCTGGCGAGCTTCCGAAAAACCCTTCAGCAAGCTCCCTACTCATTCTCAACTAGTTCCGGCAGCATTCTCGATGAACCTTCGGACTTCCGACGAACTCTCGAACTCGCAACAAATCCTTTGCGCTTGACTCTGACACATTGTTTCGCTTTATGTCTTCATCATTATCGTATTTAATCCTGCACACATAAGCCAAAACTCTACTCCGATCTAGACAATTATTACAATGCGAATTGACATTCTGTTGCCCGACACGTTATTGGTTAGCGCTTTGTTTGATTCTTTAGTGCACCGTCCTCTCTTGCGGCTTGTTGCCCAATCGACGGTTGACCTCCGTAACCCCGATATCCTTGACGCAATTCGGCTCTCCTTGGCCCGATGCCCGACGTCCGAAGCCTTCTGCCGTCCAATATCTTGACGTGATCTCCTCCGGCGCAACGTCAATTCCTCCTAAGTTAACTGTCTAATCCTGATCGAGTAGACCTGCATCACTCAAAATGCAGTTTAAATTATAAACACATATCAAGTGGTTTCATCATCAAAATACGAGATTCAATAATCTCCCCCTTTTTGATGATGACAATCACTTGATGACGGAGTTAACCTTAACTCCCGGAGTTTAAACAAACTCCCCCTATCAATATGCCATATTGATAGAACCTTGAATTCAAACAGAATTCAAGTCATTGCAATATTCATCATGAATACTTGCAACACATCATCATGAATATATGCATAAAACTTATGCATCACATGTCATGTCATCAACATACTTCTCCCCCTTTGTTATCAACAAAAAGGAGAAGTACCACAATCAAGTGTTTGTTATATGGGTTCAACTCATTACATGAAAAACATAATATTAAATTTTTATCATCATGCAATCTAGTAATTTTACAACATTTTAGAACTTGCAAGCTAGCAATTTAGAGATGTTCAAGAAAGCAACTCTTGCTTTTTGAAATATGCAAGTTTTATAAGCTAGCAAATTCAAATATATGCAAGTTGGCATATTTGCTTTTCTTGAGATAAGCATGATAGCACATTTTTGTATTTTCTTGATGTTTCAAGCTAGCAATTCTCGGTGATGTTCAAGATAGCAATTTCTTCTCTTTTGAGAAGTGCAATTTTTGCTTTCTTCTTGAATTGTGCAAACTGGCTATCTCCCCCTTAGTCATTGGCAAAAGAAGGGAAGACTCTTTATATCAATTATGACAAAGGTAAGTATCAATATTATTTGTGCATCATTATATTTTTAAATTAAAACATGCACTATTTGAAAAACCTTATATTTCATTCATACATGATATTGAATAAATCAATCAACATTATGAGGATATCATACATGATACTAAAATTTTTAACTATTTGTCAACATTTTTATCATGATACCAAACATTCATCATTTAGAGTAGTCATTATACAAAACATTAAATCAATATTTATAATACATCATTTTAGCAACAACTCATAGTATTTTAAATCATGATTTACAACATATGTAATACATCACATCATAATTAGAAAGCACAAGTATTGCATACATCATTGCGAATCATAAATGTTTCATATCATGATGGTATCAATTTGTCAAATTATATCCTATCATGCATGATCAAAACTTGTCCCCATTTGTATTTCATGCATAATTTTACTTCATCACATTAGGAGTATCAAGAGGAATTAATTGGGTGATGAGATAAATATTTCACGAATACATGGAATTGTATAAAAAAAATCATATCATAAGTGTTTCATACATTCATATCATCACATGAAGAAATATAAACAAAAATTAGTGATGAGATATTACTTCATGAATACAATAAAATTCATATAGCATATCAAGGTTTATTAGAATTAGTCTTCCTTTTGGTGAATAGCAAAAAGAATAGTAGGAGAGCAAGATCTCAATTCATGCACATCAAATATTCAATCATCAAAATCATGATTCATCTAGAAAATTCTCCTCCTTAAATATTCAAATCATGATGAACATTCTTGGTTTACATAGAGTTTTAAAACATTATTATCAAAATCATGAATACTAAACGACTATGAAACATTTCGACAAATCTCCTTTTAAATAGAAAACAATGTTGATTCATAAAGAATTTCATGTTATAAATTTCAAGAGATCAAGATCGTGATTTCAATAAAAATTTATTTAAATTTAAATCATCAAAATCATTAACAAAATCCAAGAGATTCACAAAGATGATACAAATGGATTCATCAAAATCAATAAGATTGAGCAAAATAATTTACAAGAATGTTTTCCTCTTTTCGATTGTTTCAAAACATATGATTTTGTTTCATTTATGCCTAATAAAAACATGTATCATGTTTAAAACCAAAAGAGTAAGATTTATTACAACAAAGATCAATAAGGTACTTTCATTATGATAAAAATCAATAATCCATAAATCGTAAGATTCATCATGCATAATTTCAAAATTTATTAAGCATGATCAATATACATGACACTAAAACATGGTTTCAAAATGTTTAATATTTTTATTACACAATTTCATCATTATTCATCATTATATATAACTTTACAATGTCATGCATAAAATCATTAAATAATAATATTAAAATATTAATATTTTCATTACAACTTTATGCATCGTTAAGTATACAATTGTCAAGCATGACACTTCACTATTTCCTATAAGCATGCCTATTTCATTTATGTCAAATCAAAACATACATCATTTTTTAAAGCCACTTTTATGTCAAATCAAAAAATACATCATTAAGCATCATCATTAAGCATTACTTCAAATCAAACATGATTTCATTTATTTTTAAAATATTTATCATGATAGAGCATATAAGCCAAAGAAACTATTAAACATAAAGCATATTCATCAATGATGGTTTCATTGAGTATAAAGTATTTTCAATCAAAATCATTTGTTATTTGTTGTAGTCATACAATTTTCTTTTTAGGTGAATCTATTTTTTCATGCTTAGTTTGCATACAAAAGTCATGCCTCATTTTCGAAAGCAACTTTCATCATGGTATAAATCGATAATTCATAAATCGTAAAAGATCATTATGGAAATCATCAATAATTAATAAACTATAAAGTACCCAAAACTCATCATCATCATGCATAGCCTCAAAAAATAAATTTATTAGCCATGATATCATATTTCATAAGGTATTTTTAATCAAAATCATTTTGTTTATCATAAACATACAATTTTCATGATTATTTTCAAAATTACTAGAATGATAAGCATGATTTCTAATTTTTTATTTTCATGTAATTTTTAAGAAAATTAATCCTAAACTATATTAAAAATAACTCATGAAAAGTATTATGTAATTTCAAAATAATTCAAGAGAGTTGAGTTACTTATCTTGTAGTCAAAGCTCATCAAAGCCCAATTCATCGTTTCACCTTTAGAAGTTTTTGATTCATCCTTGGTTGCCTTCCTCTTCTTTGGCCTCGTCCTCCGTTGAAGTTCATTGTTTATTTTAGATTTTTGTTTAATGAACTTATTAAGATTTAGTGTTCGAAGTTCAAGTTCATCATTGTCCTCAACACTTGAGTCATCACTCAAGTGGTATTCATTTGTCCGGAGTTCCAAATCCTTCTTATTCTTTGGAAGGTGGTTCAAGTGTTCATCATGTTCATCATGTACATTATGCACCATTTCATATGTCATCAATGAGCCAATAAGTTCTTTAAGTGGAAAAATATTTAAATCTTTTGTTTCTTGTATTGCGGTTATTTTAGGATCCTACCTTTTTGGAAGGGATCTTAAGATCTTGCTTACGAGATCAAAATTTAAAAAAGATTTACCAAGAACTCTTAGATTATTGACGACATCCGTGAAACGAGTGTACATGTCGCCAATAGTCTCGCTTGGTTGCATTCGAAAAAGCTCAGAATCATGTAATAAATGTTAACTTTCGAGTCTTTGACTCTACTAGTTCCCTCGTGCGTGATTTCAAGTGTTCGCCAAATATCAAAAGTCGTTTCGCACGTAGAAATCCGATTGAACTCATTTTTGTCCAAAGTGCAAAATAAGGCATTGATAGCCTTTGCATTTAAAGAAAAATTCTTCTTCTCCAAATCCGACCATTCGTTCATCGGTTTAGAGGGAAGTTGAAAACCATTTTCAACGATATTCCATGAATCCAAATTCATAGAAATCAAGAAAACTCTCATTCGAGTTTTCCAATAAGTGTAGTCCAATCCGTTAAACAACGGTAGACGAACAATCGATAATCCCTCTTGAAAGCCATGAGAGCCATTTTTCTCGAGTGTAAATCCGAAATGAGAAATACTGGGTTCTGATACCAATTGTTAGGATCAGAGCGGCACTAAGAGGGGGGGGTGAATTAGTGTAGCGGTGAAGTGCGATAAACTTTTCACGATTTAAACACTTTTCGAAAACTTCGTACGATAAAAGCAACGTTTTCGTTTAAAACCGTTTCGATTGCGTTTTAACTTGAAGAGATAAGTAAAATAGAGACAAAGCAGTATAGCATTAAAGTGAAAATGGTTTGTACTAATATAAATGACAATAAGTAAATGCAAACTAGAGATCACGCTGATTTTACAGTGGTTCGGTCAAATGACCTATATCCACTTGCGAGGCCCCTCTTCGATGAGGCTCCCACCTTCCACTAGCAAATCTCTTGAAATGGAAGGGTAAATACCCCTCTTACAACTTTTACAAGCGGTTCACTCTCTTATAGATTTTCAGCAAGAAAGAAGGAGGTGAACACTAGCAAATTGAAAATAAGACTAGCAAAGACTCTTCTAAGACTTTTCTCTCAATCAATTGCTTCTCAAAAAGTTGTAATCCCAGCTAAGATTTGATGAGTATTTATAGGCCTCAAGAGGATTCAAATTTGGGCTCCAAATTTGAATTCTCTTGGAGTTCCCGATGCTGGCGGTGCCACCACCTGTCAATGGCGGTGCTACCGCTTGTCAGTTTTTGACCCTAACAGTGCTGGGTGGTGCCACCGCCCAGCCGAGGTGGTGCTACCGCCCAGCTCTCGGGCACTGGGCGGTGCCACCGCCTACAGTGTTTTCAGCCCACTAGTTGGGCTTCAATCTTGGCCCAAACTAGTCCGAACTCTGGCCCAATTGGCCCTACTTGGGTTATAGGATTAATACCTAATCCTAACCCTAATTAATATGCTAACTACGAATTTAAAGACATTTTATAAGCTATTACAAAGTCTATAAGTCAAGACTTCTTCCGGCTGTTAGGATCGGAGCGGCACTAAGAGGGGGGGGTGAATTAGTGCAGCAGTAAAGTATGATAAACTTTCGACGATTTAAACACTTACGGAAACTTCGTATGATAAAAGCAATGTTTCGTTTGAAACCATTTCGATTGTGTTTTTAACTTGAAGGCATATGTAAGAAGGAGACAAAGAAGTAGAGCATCAAAGTGAAGATGGTTTGCAGTAATATAAATGACAATAAGATAAATGCAAACCAGAGAAGACAATAGTTTATAGTGGTTCGGTCAATCGTGACCTACATCCACTCCTCCGATTCCTCTTCTGTCGAGGCCACCGGCATCCACAAATGATCTTCCTTTACTAGGCGAAGATCAACCTCCTTCTTACACCCCTCTTACAACCTCTTACAAGTGGTTCACCCTTTTACAAAGATTTCAATGAAAACAAAGGAGGTGAACACTCAAGCTATTGAAAACAAGACTTTTCCTAAAGCTTTTCTCAACTTCTAGCTTCTCAAAAGGTTGTAATCTCAGCTGAGATTTGAGGGGTATTTATAGGCCTCAAGAGGATTCAAATTTGGGCTCCAAATTTGAATTCTCGTTGGGTTCCCGATGTTGGCGGTGCCACCACCTGTCAGTTTCGGACCCTAATAGTGCTGGGCGGTGCCACTGCCCAGCCCAGGCGGTGCTACCGCCCAGCTCTCGGGCACTGGGCGGTGCCACCACCTACAGTGTTTTCAGCCCACTAGTTGGGCTTCAATCTTGGCCCAAACTAGTCCGAACTCGGGCCCAATTGGCCCCTACTTGGGTTATAGGATTAACACCTAATCCTAACCCTAATTAATGTGCTAACTACGAATTTAAAGACATTTTATAAGCTATTACAAAGTCCATAAGTCAAGACTTCTTCCGGCGAACTTTCGGCGGTCTTCCGATAAACTCTTGGAAACCATTCTGCGAACTCCCGACAAGCTCTTAAACTTCACGATTTGATCTTGGCGAGTTCCAACGAGCTTCTTCGACAAGCTCCGATCTCTCTCAGCGAGCTCCGCAAACTTCCCATGAACCTTTCGGCGAGCTTCCAAAAAATCCTTCGGCAAGCTCCCTACTCATTCTCGGCTAGTTCCGGCAGCATTCCCGACGAACCTTCGGACTTCCGTCGAACTCTTGAACTCCGAATGAATCCTTCGCGCTTGACTCCGCACTTTGTTTTGCTTTATGTCTTTCTCATTATCATAGTTATTCCTGCACACACAAACTAAAACTCTACTCCGATCTAGACAATTATTACAATGCGAATTGACATTCCGTTGCCCGACACGTCATTGGTTGGCGCTTCGTTTGATTCTTCAGCGCATCGTCCTCTCTTGCGGCTTGTTGCCCAATCGGGCGGTTGACCTCCGAACCCCGATATCCTTGGCGTAATTCCGCTCTCCTTGGCCCAATGCCCGACGTCCAAAGCCTTCGCCGTCCAATATCCGGACGTGATCTCCTCCAAGATAGCGTCAATTCCTCCTCGTTAATTGTCTAATCTCGATCGAGTAGACCTGCATCACTCAAAATGCAGTTTAAATTATAAACACATATCAAGTGGTTTAATCATCAAAATACGAGATTCAACAATCTCCCCCTTTTTGATGATGACAACCACTTGATGACGGAGTTAACCTTAACTCCCGGAGTTTAAACAAACTCCCCCTATCAATATGCCATATTGATAGAACCTTGAATTCAAGCAGAATTCAAGTCATTGCAATGTTCATCATGAATACTTGCAACACATCATCATGAACATATGTATAAAACATATGCATTACATGTTATGTCATCAACATACTTCTCCCCCTTTGTCATCAACAAAAAGGAGAAGTACCACAATTCTTTGTGTTGGTAATATAATTTCAACTCATTGCATGAAAAACATAATATTAAGTTTTATCATCATGCTGTTTTGAAGCTAGAAAATTTAGAAAGTAATGCATCATGCTTAGGACATTCAAGCCATCAAGTTTTAGATATGAAAGTTTTACAGCATACAAGATAGCACTTTTGGTAATGTTCAAGATAGTAAGTTCTACATCATGCAAGCTAGCAATATTGAGATGTTCAAGAAAGCAACTCTTGCTTCTTGAAATATGCAAATTTGTCAAGTTTTGCTAGATGTACAAGTTAGCATTTTTGCCTCTTAAGATAGGCAAGATAGCACATTTGCTTCTTTTGAGATAGCAACTTTTTGCTTCTCTTTAGACTACAAGCTAGCAATGTTTACTATATGTAAGTTTCACAATATACAAGCTAGCAAAAATTTCGAAAGCAAATGTAAGATAGCTTTCTTGTGTAAGCTCATAATTCTTGCTTCCTATTGTAATGTGCAAGTTGCAAGTTTTTCTTCTTGAGATAGGCAAGATAGCACTTTTGCAATTTTTGTTTCTTAAGATAGGCAAGCTTGTGATGTTCAAAATAACAAGCTCTTTCTTCTAGAAGTGTCATTTTTGCTTTCTTTACAAAGTGTAAGCTAGCAAAATGTTTGAAAAAGTGATCAAGTTTTGCAACATACAAGCTAGCAAAAATGCCAAACTAGCAAGAGATAATATTTTACATGAGGCAAGCAAACAATTTGGCAAATGTTACATTTGCATCTTCTCTTTTGAGAAGTGCAATTTTTTGCTTTCATCTTGAATTGTGCAAGCTAGTTAGTTTGCCTCTTTTCATGATGTCCACGCTAGAAATTCTTGCACCCCCTTTGTCATTGTCAAAAAGAAGGGAAGACCCTTATATCAATTTTCATATTATAACAAAGGTAAGTATCATTCTTATTTGTGCATCATTATATATTCAAATTAAAACATACACAATTTCAATAACCTTATTTTTCATGCACGATACCGAAAAATAAATCAATCATCATTAATAAGCATATCATACATGATACTGAAACATTAAAATTTTTAAGCATTTATCGACATGTTGATCATGATACCAAACACTCATCATTTAAAGTATTCATGATACACATCATATGCAATAAATACATCATGTACATCATTATCATAAGTGTTGCATACATCATTTTAACTTTATGAATATTTCATCATTGCATGCATTATACCAAAACATTTCAAGCCATGCAAGCCATAAATACAAAGAAATCATGTTATAAAGGATAAAATCATTTGAATACCAAAAGACATGATTCATATAGTAAATATTTTCTTTAAATAAAATATCAAGAAAAATCATAGGAGTACAAAGAAAGATCTTGTTTTAAAAGAAAAATCAAGTAATAACTCTAAGAACTCACAAGGAAAAATCATGATTCATTTAGAAAATCTCCTCTCAAGAGAATATCAAGTAAAATCGTAGAAGATCGATTAAGGAGAAATTTTGATTTATAATAAAATCTCATGTATCAAATGTCGAGAAATCAAAATGATGATTTATATAAAAAATATCACAAGTTATATTCAAGAGAAAAATCATCATTCATTTTCAACTTATTCAATTTGTCACATCAATATTTCTTAGATATGCATGATACCAAAACATGGTTTTAAATCTTTAACATATAACATGCATAAATTGAAAGGAGAAGGGAAGAACTCAAACGTACAAAGATTTCAACCATCTCATAAACAAATGTAAGACCAAGTCATGAATCCAAAATTCCATGAATCAAAATGATCATCAAAGGTAATCTCATGTTATTCCAAGAAATCAATATCATGATTTTGATAAAACTCATTTCAAATTTAAATCATCAAAATCATCAAAATATCAACATTACTTTCAAGAGATTCAAAATGGTATACATAGATTTATCATAATAAACATCAAGATCAATAGAGAAAAATAATTTTTCAAGGAAAAAATATTTTCCTCTTTTTAGTTGTTTCAATTCATATGATTTTATTTCACTTATACCAAATAAAAACATGTATAATGTTTAAAACCGAAAGTGTAAGATTTATTACAACAAAGATTAATAAGGTACTTTCATTATGGTAAAAATCAACAATCCATAAATCACAAGATTCATATGCATAATTTTGAAATTTATTAAGCATGATCATTATCCATGACACTAAAACATGGTTTCAAAATGTTTAATATTTTCATTACATCATTATGCAATGGTTTCATTGAACATAATTTTGAATGATTCTTATAGACAACTAAAACTTCTTTAGTTTTAATTTATGTGATTGACTTTATATTAGCATGCTCAAGTTTTGTTCTTATGTCAAAAACATACATCATGTTTGAAAACCAAAGACAAGGTATAAAAAAAATATCATTAAGCCTTCCATATAAAAATCATGCATTATCATTGAAAGTTAATATGGAAATCATCAAAATACACATTCTTGCTTCTCAAGCACATATATGATTATTTAAATCTAACATTTTATTCTATTAACATAAAACATATAATTTTCAAGAAAAATAATGATTCAAAAGAAAAGAGAAAATACATCATGGAAAACAACAAGTAATTTCAAAATAATTCAAGAGAGTTGAGTTACTTACCTTGTAGTCGAAGCCCGTCAAAGCCCAATTCTCCGTTTCACCTTTGGAAGTTCTTGATTCATCCTTGGTTGCCTTCCTCTTCTTTGGCTTCTCTCTCTGTTCAAGTTCATTGTTTATTTTAGATTTTTGTTCAATAAACTTATTAAGATTTAGTGTTCGAAGTTCAAGTTCATCATTGTCCTCATCACTTGAGTCATTGCTCAAGTGGTATTCATTTGTCCGGGGTTCCAAATCCTTCCTGTTCTTTGGAAGGTGATTTTATTCATTATGTGCATTGTGCACCATTTCATATGTCATCAACAAACCAATTAGTTCTTCAAGTGGAAAAATATTTAAATCTTTTGTTTCTTGTATTGCGGTTATTTTAGAATCCCATCTTTTTGGAAGGGATCTTAAGATCTTGCTTACGAGATCAAAATTCGAAAAAGATTTACCAAGAACTCTTAGATTATTGATGACATCCGTGAAACGGGTGTACATGTCGCCTACAGTCTCGCTCGGTTGCATTTGAAAAAGCTCAAAATCATGCAATAAAATGTTAACTTTCGAGTCTCTGACTCTACCAGTTCCCTCGTGCGTGATTTCAAGTGTTCGCCAAATATCGAAAGCCGTTTCGCACGTAGAAATCCGATTGAACTCATTTTTGTCCAAAGCGCAAAATAAGACATTCATAGCCTTTGCGTTTAAAGAAAAATATTTGTTCTCCAAATCCGACCATTCATTCATCGGTTTAGAGGGAAGTTGAAAACCATTTTCAACAATATTCCATATATCCAAATTCATAGAAATCAAGAAAACTCTCATTCGAGTTTTCCAATAAGTGTAGTCCAATCCGTTAAACAACGGTGGACGAACAACCGAAAAGCCCTCTTGAAAGCCATGAAGAGCCATTTCTCTCGGGTGTAAATCCGAAATGAGAAATACCGGGCTCTGATACCAATTGTTAGGATCAGAGCGGCACTAAGAGGGGGGGGTGAATTAGTGCAGCGGTAAAGTATCATAAACTTTCGACGATTTAAACACTTACGGAAACTTCGTATGATAAAAGCAATGTTTCGTTTGAAACCGTTTCGATTGTATTTTTAACTTGAAGGCATATGTAAGAAGGAGACAAAGAAGTAGAGCATCAAAGTGAAGATGGTTTGCAGTAATATAAATGACAATAAGATAAATGCAAACCAGAGAAGACAATAGTTTATAGTGGTTCGGTCAATCGTGACCTACATCCACTCCTCCGATTCCTCTTCCGTCGAGGCCACCGGCATCCACAAATGATCTTCCTTTACTAGGCGAAGATCAACCTCCTTCTTACACCCCTCTTACAACCTCTTACAAGTGGTTCACCCTTTTACAAAGATTTCAATGAAAACAAAGGAGGTGAACACTCAAGCAATTGAAAACAAGACTTTTCCTAAAGCTTTTCTCAACTTCTAGCTTCTCAAAAGGTTGTAATCTCAGCTAAGATTTGAGGGGTATTTATAGGCCTCAAGAGGATTCAAATTTGGGCTCCAAATTTGAATTCTCGTTGGGTTCCCGATGTTGGCGGTGCCACCGCCTGTCAGTGGCGGTGCCATCGCCTGTCAGTTTCTGACCCTGACAGTGCTGGGCGGTGCCATCACCCAGCCCAGGCGGTGCTACCGCCCAGCTCTCGGGCACTGGGTGGTGCCACCGCCCAGCCTAGGCGGTGCCACCGCCTACAGTGTTTTCAGCCCACTAGTTGGGCTTCAATCTTGGCCCAAACTAGTCCGAACTCGGGCCCAATTGGCCCCTACTTGGGTTATAGGATTAACACCTAATCCTAACCCTAATTAATGTGCTAACTACCAATTTAAAGACATTTTATAAGCTATTATAAAGTCCATAAGTCAAGACTTCTTCCAGCGAGCTTTCGGCGAACTTTCGGCGGTCTTCCGATAAACTCTTGGAAACCATTCTGCGAACTCCCGGCAAGCTCTTAAACTTCATGATTTGATCTTGGCGAGTTCCAACGAGCTTCTTCGAAAAGCTCCGATCTCTCTCGCGAGCTCCATGAACTTCCCACGAACCTTTGGGTGAGCTTCAAAAAAACCCTTCGCAAGCTCCCTACTCATTTCGGCTAGTTCCGCAACATTCAGCATTTAACCTTCGGACTTCCATCGAACTCTTGAACTCGAATGAATCCTTCGCGCTTGACTCCGCACTTTGTTTCGCTTTATGTCTTTTTCATTATCATAGTTATTCCTGCACACACAAACTAAAACTCTACTCCGATCTAGACAATTATTACAACGCGAATCGACATTCCGTTGCCCGACACGTCATTGGTTGGCGCTTCATCTGATTCTTCAGCGCATCGTCCTCTCTTGCGGCTTGTTGCCCAATCGACTGTTGACCTCTGCAACCCCGATATCCTTGGCATAATTCCGCTCTCATTGGCCCGATGCCCGACGTCCGAAGCCTTCTGCCGTCCAATATCCTGACGTGATCTCCTCCGGCGCAACGTCAATTCCTCCTGCGTTAATTGTCTAATCCTGATCGAGTAGACCTGCATCACCCAAAATGCAGTTTAAATTATAAACACATATCAAGTGGTTTCATCATCAAAATACGAGATTCAACACCGGCGAGCTTCCGGTGAACTTTCGGCGGTCTTCCGATAAACTCTCGGAAACCATTCTGCGGACTCCCGGCAAGCTCTTAAACATCACGATTTGATCTTGGCGAGTTCCAACGAGCTTCTTCGGCAAGCTCCGATCTCTCTCGGTGAGGTCCGTGAACTTCCCACGAACCTTCTGGCGAGCTTCCGAAAAACCCTTCGACAAGCTCCCTACTCATTCTCGGCTAGTTCCGGCAGCATTCTCGACGAACCTTCGGACTTCCGTCGAACTCTCGAACTCGCAACAAATCCTTTGCGCTTGACTACGACACTTTGTTTCGCTTTATGTCTTCATCATTATCGTATTTAATCCTGCACACATAAGCCAAAACTCTACTCTGATCTAGACAATTATTACAACGCGAATTGACATTCTGTTGCCCGGCACGTTATTGGTTAGCACGTCGTCCTCTCTTGCGGTTTGTTGCCAATCGACGGTTGACCTCCGCAACCCCGATATCCTTGGCGCAATTCCGCTCTCCTTGGCCCAATGCCCGACGTCCGAAGCCTTCTGCCGTCCAATATCCTGACGTGATCTCCTCCGGCACAACGTCAATTCCTCCTGCGTTAACTGTCTAATCCTGATCGAGTAGACCTGCATTACTCAAAATGCAGTTTAAATTATAAATACATATCAAGTGGTTTCATCATCAAAATACGAGATTCAACAACGTTGACCGATCCATCGGCCCGACGTCCAATCTTCTGACATGTTTCTCCGGCACAACATGATTTTTCTTGCTTTAATTGTCTCATCCTGATCGAAGCATCCTGCGTCACTCAAAACGCAGATTAAAACATAAACACAATTATCAATTGGTTTCATCATCAAAATACGAGATTCAACAGAATTGACATTATGAATGTTTGAGATAAATGTATAAAATATATCTTATCGTAAATGCTTGTATTGTTTGTGAATTCTTGAAATATAATTGGAATTGTCAAATACATCATAACACATCACAAATACTTGAAACATATCTAAATGTATTTCAAATGCATTGTAGATACTTGAAATGTTTCATGCTTAATAATTGTCTATCATAAGGTATCATGAGCTCAACTTGCTATTCACAATTGATATCATGCCTTGGAATAATGAATTGTTATCTTTTATCAAGAATTGTCATCTTGTTAAATTTCACAATTGAAATTCATATTATGCTTGTAAATGATGATTGTCTGTCATCATTAGACGTGAAAACAATGTCAAGCTTTGATATAATTTTTTATAAATATGTGGTATCGTATTTTGAATTGGTAAATCATGATAAGTATCATGATGTGCATATTGATAAGTTTAAATAAATATAACTTATCGGTTTGATGCTTGAATTCAAGTGTATCTTTTCTCAAGTATGGCATATAAATAGGGGGAGTTAAGGTTAACTCCGCCATCAATTGATTGACATCATTAAAAAGGGAGAGATTGTTGAATCTCTGATTTTGATAATAAAATCAATTGGTAAATTATTTAATCTAATCTATATGTTGAGAAAATTGTGTAGGATTAACTATGATAGCAATAAAGTATAAAGCAGATGTTAAGCCGAAGTCAAGGTCGAGATTTCATTGGGAGTTCGAGTGTTCGTCGGAAGTCCGAATGTTCATCGGAAGTTCTACCGGAATTAACTGAGAAGTCTAGGAGCTTGCCAAAGAAGCTCGTCAAAATTCGCCAAGAAGATCGTTGTAAAGTCTAGGAGCATGCTAGGAGTTCACTGGAACATTACCGAGAGATTGTCGGAAGTTTGCTAAAAGATCGCTAGAAGCTTACCAGAAGAACAATTGACATACTAGACCAAGATTACTTAGTTAATATCTTAAATTATTATAGTTAGACCTCAAGTTGAGTTAAGATTGGGTTGTAATCCCACTAACTCAGTTAGGGGCCAACTAGGTCCTTGATAGGGCTGAATTGGGCTTGTTGAATAGCCCATTCAGCACTTGAAGTCATGGCCAACTGTGGCACCGTTTGGGACTCTGTCTCCCAAGTGCTCCGGGTGGTGGTACTGTCGGCAGTTAATGCTGCTAGGCGATGGTACCGCCCTGTCAGGTGATGGTACTACCAGAGCTCAATCTCCGAGAGCTCTGTCAAGTAGTGGTTCCGCTAGTACCCTGAAATTCGAGGATGTGATACTTTTTTGCTCCAATTCTAAAGCCATTGAGGCCTATAAATACCCCACCCTTTTCTGTATGAAAGGGCACGAAAGTGTGAATAATATCTTGAAGTCTTTGTGTGTTAAAAGTGTTGTAAAAGTGCTACAAATCCTCCTTCTCCCTTTCTAGTATTGTGATCATTCAAGTGAGGTGTGAGCCTTGTAAGGGTTATCTCCTAAACACATGAAATGGAAAAATTGCTGTAAACAGGGTGATTGGTCTTTGCCTATTGAAGGAAGACCATTAATGGACACCGGTGATCTCGACGGATGATGAATCGGAAGTAGATGTAGGTTACAACGACCAAACCAATATAAATTTCGGTGTGCTCATTTCCATTCAGCTTTTCTTTACTGCCATTACTTTTTAAGTTAATTGCTAGTTCATCTACTCTAAAGTCAAGCACTTTCTGAGATTTATTTTTAATGAATGAATATTTTACAAAACCAATGACTGTTTTTACTACACTAATTCCCTCCCCCCCCCTCTTAGTTCCACTCTTGATCCTAACATGGTCGAGTCCCTTGAGGGTATATCATCAATCACAACTCATGAAATGCATCAAGTAATTTCATAGTAAAGTAAATGGGTTTTGGTTGAGTCACTTACCTCGTTTTTGGATGTACTCATTTCGTCCCATGACATCTTGAGCACATTCTCCTTCTTTTATGCGAGCACCTTCTTATTTAGTTGCAAACATTCGCTTTTGAAGTGCTCCAGTTGATTGCATTCATAGGAGTAAGTTATTTGATTCTTTTTAAGTTCAATTTTATTCTTGGATTCTTGTTTTATGAACTTCTTAAATTTTATTGTTAGGAGTTCAAAGGTCATCATCATCATCACTTGAGTCTTCTCCTAAGTATTCTTCTTTTATTCTAAATGTCAAATCCTTCTTGTCCTTTGGAAGGTTGTTCTCCAGTTCATTATGTTCGATACAAGTTCTTTCATAGGTCATTAAAGACCCGATAAGTTCTTCAAGCGGAAAATTGTTCAAGTCCTTTGCTTCTTGTATTACGATCACTTTTGGATCCCAAAATTTTAGAAGGGATCTTAGTATTTTTTTTACAAGTTCAAAGTTAGAAAAATTTTTACCAAGTGCTTTTAAACCATTAACGACATCCATAAAACAAGTGCACATGTCAATAATGGTTTCCAATAGCTTCATTCGAAATAATTTAAAATCTTGCATCAAAAGATTTATTTTAGACTCTTTCACTCTATTCATACTTTCATGAGTTACTTCTAGTGTGTGTCAAATCTCATGGGTAGTTTTGCATATAGAAATATGATTAAATTTATTTTTATCTAAAGCACAAAACAAAGAGTTCATCGTTTTAGCATTCAAAGAAAATATTTTTTCTCTAGATCAATCCATTTGTTCATTAGTCTAGAGGGTTTTTGAAAGCTATTTTCAATAATATTCTATAAATTTAAAAACATAAAAAGCAAAAAAACTCTCCTATATGTTTTTCAATATGTGTAGTCTATCACGTTGAACATAGGGAGGACGAATCATAGAGTGACCCTCTTGAAAGCAAAAAAAAGTCATCTCTTTTAGGTGTTAAACTAAATAGAGAGAAACCTAGCTCTGATACCAATTATTAGGACCAAAATTGGTACAAAGAGGAGGGGGAGGAAGAGGGGCAGGGGGGGGGGGTGGGGGCGGGGTGAATTAGTACTTTCATAGAAATTATGTCGATTCGAAAATCGTATTTGATAAATCCTGTATCGGGAAGATAAGTTTAACTTGAAAGCATTCGTAAGCATAGTGAATAAGTAAATTAGTTTACAATATGAATGAAAAGTATAAAGTAAATGCAAACTAGATTTATAGCGGTTCGGTCATCATGACCTATATCCACTCTTGATTTCTCTTCTCTTGAGGCCATTAGCTTCCATTACCAATCTTCTTTCCAACGAAAAAAGATCAACTATTCTTATAACTATTTTTCTCATTTTCACAGGTTTAGGTGATAACCTTTACAACCCACTCTCTTTTAGATCTCACTCATCTCTTAGAAATCTTCTAACTCTAGGAGGAAGAGACTCACTAACTTTAGAGAGATTACAATACTTTTTTCTCAAGTATATTGTTTCCTTTTTCTACTCAATTTCATGCTCTTCCATGTAGAAATAATTAGGGGATTTAAAGACCCTAAATGGCTTAAAAAATAGAGCTAAAAAAGGTCTCATCCCGGATTTCTCGGGTCCTAGTGGTACCATCGCTTGCAGCATTGACACTAGGCGGTACCACTGCCAGATACTGGTGGTACCACCACCTGAAGTGTAGAAAATTGTGCTCTTGACTTTCTATGTCATGGGTTTTTTCACCTATCCTTAGGTCACTGAATGGGCTTTCCACTTAACCGAAAATAGTCCCAACTCAGGTCCAATGGTCCCCTAATTAAGTTGATATGGTTATACCCGAAACCAACTCAATTATGACCTAACTATAACCAATTAAGACATGTAATTACAAGACTAGAATTCTTTATTGTCTGGCATGTCATTGGTTCATCTGTCGTTTCGTTCGGTCCTTCGGCACAACATCCTCTCTTTTGACGTATTGCCCAATTGACATGCTGACCTCTCTACAACTTTCAATCTCCTTAGCATAATGCCCAATCCTTAAGCTCGATACCCGAACTCACAATACGAAGTCCTTTTGCCGACACGTCGATCGATCCTTCGGCCGACGTCTAATCTTTTGAAATGTTTAATCTAGCCCAATGTATGATTCCTCATACTTTAATCGATTTGCCTTTTTTGATCGAAGTTAGTTCAACATCACTCAAAATGCAGATTAGATCGTAAACTCATCAATTGATTTCATCATCAAAATCTGAATTCAATAATCTATCCCTTTCTGATGATGACAACCAATTGATAACGGAGTTTAAACTAAACTCCCCCTATCAATATATCATAATTTTAATCATGAATTATATGCAATGTATCATATCATTATTTATAGCATAAGTTCAAGTATTACATCTAAACCATCATACATAATAAAATTTCATTATACCATCCAAGATTATCATCATACCTTCTTCCCCTTTGTCATCAACAAAAATGAGAAGTATGATAGAACCTTAAAGGAATTCTATGCAGATTAATCATTGAGGGAGATCACTCCTTAGAATGCTATAGGGGTTCCACCCTCCTAGAAATCAGCCAAATGACTGTAATTATAGATAGATCTTATTCTTAAAGAGATGGAGGCTAGCCCTAGGGGCTGCTTCCTAAGTGAGTTACCCATTTTGCCCACAACCATAACCAATCAGCCCAATAAAAGGGGGCAGCGGCTAGGAAGCCCAAAGGCCCAAATATAAACCCTAGCCACTCTTCTTTATAGGATAGAGGCGGCTAGGTGTGGTTTATTACAATCTCAAAGGGTTTTATTAGCTAATTCTTGGTTGAGTAGGACCCAACCCTGGTAGGGTCCTATCAAGCCCACTCTCTCCAAACCAGCCTTGTGCTGAAGGCTAAGGTTCCATGAACTCAAGGAATCGGGTCTTCAGCTCCTTATATGATTCTCATGTGGCGTCTTCAAGTGGTAAATTATTCTAATGCACTAGTACTTCAGTAAAGGATGTTGACGATGCATCACGATCCTGCAATTGAGGATGGCTTATGGTTGGGCTTGAATAACTCCATCCTTAGTGGTGTTAGGCAGTTGTATCTAGGGTGACTCGTGTTCTCCTAACTTGGGTTTCAGGCATGACATGTGGAAGACAGGGTGAATTTTGGTGTTCTCAAGTAATTTAAGTCTATACGCCATGGCTCGAATACGCTCTGTTATTTGATAGGGCCCATAAAAATGGGGAGATAGTTTCATGGAGGCTCGTGTGTTGATGGAGAGTTGCTTTTATGGCTGTAAGAGAAGATAAACCCAATCTCCTACTGAAAATTCTCTTTCGCTTCATCATGTGTCGGCTTGCTGCTTCATTCTGGCTTGAGTGGCAAAGAGATTATCCTTTAGCAGTTGTAGGAGTTTGTCCCTATCAATCAATTCTTGGTCGATCTAATCTACTTTGGCTGAGCCAATTACATACTTAAGAATCATAAGGGCCGACCGACCATATAGTACTTCATAAGGTGTACATTTTGTAGATGTATGATATGTAGTATTATACCACCATTCGACCTAAGAAAGCCATTTTGCCCACTCCTTTGGTCGGTCACTAGCGAAACACCGAAGTTATGTCTCTAAACACCTGTTCACCACCTCTATTTGGCCGTTAGTTTATGGATGATACGCTGTGCTCATCTTGAGTTTGGTGCCTTGTAACTAAAATAACTCAGTCCAAAATTTATTGGTGAAGATCCTGTCATGATCACTTATAATGGACCGTGGCATCCCATATAGTTTAACGATAATTTTTATGAAAATCTAGGTAATACTAGCAACAGTATAGGGATTTCGCACAACACAAAAATGAGCATATTTTGTAAGTTGATCAACCACCACAAGAAATGTGCTTTTACCTTTGGAAGGTGGCAGCCCTTCGATGATGTCCATGGAGATATCAATCCACACCGAGTCCGGTATGGGTAGTGGTTGTAGCTTCCTTGGACTCGCCACTATTTTACCCTTGTGCTATTGACATACATCACATTATGCCACATATTCAGCAATAATTTTTTTCATCCCTCTCCAATAAAATTTTTGCTTTACTCTATTATAGGTTCTCAGGAATCCGGAATGCACCAATGTCCCCATTGATGGAGTTTAGCACCCCACCATGCCGCATGATGGCCATACCTAAGTTAGAAACCCAACCCATCGACTCAATGGAGGATTCACTCAAAGCTCAACTTTGGGTGATGAATCAATGCTTGAACGAAGTATAGCGAGAGCTCCAACAATCGAAGGGTGAGGTTGACACCACAAGCCCCTCCCCATTCATCCAAAACATTCAAGAGGAGCCCCTTCCAGCTAACTTTTGCCTCCCAATGTTAGAGGCGCTCGATGATAACTCTGACCCAATAGAGCACACTATGGCCTTCAAGGCTTAGATATTGTTATTCAGTATGACAGATTCCTTGATGTGCCAAGCATTCCAGACGACCCTACAAGGGTTCGCTTGAGAATGGTATAATCACTTGAAACCATTCTTGATCTCCTTTTTTCCCCAGCTCGCAAAAGAGTTTGAGCTCTACTTCCTTGCTAATGTGTGCCCAAAGCCCTCAGCAATCATACTACTCAGATTGAGACAAAGGGAAGATGAGCCCCTCTCCCACTTTGTCACCTGATTTGCTAGTGAGATTCAAGGGGTTTTGGACTCCAAACTATCGTTGGTGATCTAGACTTTCATAATTAGCTTGAGACCCAACCACTCTCTAAAGGGCCAACCAATATGCGGCCATTAAGGCCATGATCTCAAGTCGACGTGAGGAGCCCAACAAGAGACTATGCCAAGAACCATCCCGGGTCACAACCCTGAGATCACCTTGAAGGAGACACTCCCGACCCAAAGTACCATGACTGAGAGCCGAGCCAACTCCCCACAACATGACGAGAACCAAAATCCTTTTTTGAATAAAGGAGAAAGGGCTCTTGAAGGAGCTGATGCCTATGAGAGTCCCCATGGAATAAAAAGACAAATCAAAGTACTATCATTTTCATTGGGAGTACGATCATGACACAGAGTGTCACGACTTGAAGTTCTAAATCAAGGAGCTTATCTAGAAAGGCCACCTCAGGAGATATCTCCGCAAACCCCAAGAATTCTCACCTTGTCCTTGAGGCCCAATAGAAAAGTAGATTGACATCATCTTCGATGGACTCACCTCAAAGGAAGATAGCTCCTCGGGATGCAAGGCCTATGCCCGAGCCTCCGCTAAAAAGCACTGGAGGTCAAGGAAAGGGTTGTAAATCATTTTTAAAGAAGAAGAATAAGCTAAACACCTGGACCCCATTAACAATGACGCCATGGTAATCTCGATCCAGATGGCCAATGCCCGGGTGAAGAGGGTCATGGTTAACATGGGTAGATATACCAACGTACTCTACTTCAATGCCTTACAGAAGCTTGAGTTGATAATGAGTGATCTCTCCCCAATGGCATCATCTTTGATTGGGTTCACCGAGGATTCCATCTCTCATCTCAAGATGGTGACTATTCATGTCACCTTGGATGAGGAACCCCATTCCAAGACCCTGCCAACCAAGTTTATGGTGGTCGACATCCCCTCGGCCTACAATGCAGTCATCAATTGACCTACCCGTAATCGACCGAAGGTGGTGACATCAACATACCACATGGCGATGAAGTTCCTGACTCGGGGCAGCATCGACAAAGAAAGAAGTGACCCTAGGGAAGTTTTAGTTTTTATTTTGATTCTTTAAATGTTCAAAGTTTTGTAGTTCAAAAAATATGTATCAATTCTTTAAATGTCAAAATTTTTATTATTGCATTAAAGTAATCAGTTAAAGTTTTTATAATATTCTTTGACCCATGATTAAGGTTTTTATTATAGATTTAAATATGTTAAAAATTTATATGTTTTATATGATATTTCCTAACATTACAGTTCATCTTTAATCTTATATGGATTAAAATCTTGTTAGATTAAAATATGTTATCTAAAATCTTGTTTGTATTGAATCTCGAATTTTGATGATGAAATCAATTGTTGTTTGTTTATCTAATCTATATATTGAGATAAGTGTGCAGGATTAACTACGATAGTAGTAAGACATGCAGTACGTGTTGAGCCAGAGTCAAGACCAAGATCATGTTGGGAGTTCGAGAGTTCGTCGGAAGTCCGGACGTTCATCGGAGGTTCTACGAGAAGTCCAAGAGCTTGCCAAAGAAGCTCATCGGAACTCGCCAAGAGGATCGTCGTAAAGTCCAGGAGTTTGTCGAGAGTCCGCCGGAGCATCGCCAAGGGTTCGTCAGATGTTCGCCGGAAGAATCGATTGACAAACCGGAACACGATTTGCAGTATTGATGTCTTAATTGTCGTAGTTAGCAGGTAGATTAAGTTAGAATTGGGAGGTGATCCCATTAACTTAATTTGGGGCCAACTTGGCCCTTAATAGACCCAAATTGGGCCAAATGGATCAGCCCATTTGGACCTAGAATTCTTGGCCGACGGTGGCACCGCCTAGAAGACTTAGTCTCCCAAGAATTCTGGGTGGTAGTACCGCTGCTGTCAGGCGGTGGTACCACTTGAGCTTGATCTTCGAGCGCTGTCAGGCAGTAGTACTACCCAGACTGAGTGGTAGTACCACTCAGTGACATAGGACAGGTGGTAGTACCACCTAATTATGGTGGTGGTACCGCTAGGACTCCGGAAATCCAGGAATATACACTTTTGAGCTCCAAATTCAAACTGATTGGGGCCTATATAAACCTCACCCTTTCTACATGAAAGGGCAATCAAAAGCTTACTTTTATTCTAAGTATTTGAGAGCTTAAAAGTATTGTAAAAGCTAGAGTTCTTCTCCCTGTTTCTTTCTAAGTGTTAATCATTCAAGAGAGGAGTGAAAAATTATAAGGGTTATCTCCTAAGCCCGTCAAAAGGAGAAAAGCCATAAAAGGGTGGTTGGCCTTCATCTATTGGAGGAAGGCCTCTAGTGGATGTCGGTGACCTCGTCAAAGGAGGAAGCCAAAAGTGGATATAGGTCAAGATTGACCGAACCACTCTAAATCTCAGTTTGCATTTATTTTTTGCTCTTTATCTTAACTGCAAACTGCCTTTATTGCTTTACATCAACTACACTTCCACTTGCTCTCAACTTAAAAGATCTTTCCGAAACAGTTTTAATCGAAATCAGATTTCATCGTACGAAAGTCATTTTAACCGACGAAAGTTTTCTGTTGCACTAATTCACCCTCCCCCCCCTCTTAGTGCTCTTGATCCTAACAATTGGTATCAAAGCAGGTTCACTCTTAGTTAGACTAAAACCTAAGAGAGATGACATATGCTGGAAACCAAGAGGGTCACTCTATTACATGTCCTCCCATGTTCAATGTAACAAATTACACCTATTAGAAGACCCGAATGAGGATCTTCCTTATTTCCATAGATTTTGAACTTTGGAATATTATAGAAAATGGATTTTCAAAGTCTTCTCTTCCAATGATCGATTGGAATGAATTGGAGAAGAAGACTTCTGCTCTAAATGCAAAAGCTATGAATGCCTTATTTTGTGCACTAGATAAAAACGAGTTTAATCGTGTTTCGATTTGTGAAACTACATTTGATATTTGGCATACACTCGAAGTGACTCACGAAGGCACGAGTAGAGTGAAAGAATAAAAAATCAATCTTTTAGTGCATTCTTATGAACTTTTTCGAATGAAACCGAGTGAGACCATAGGTGACATGTACACCCGTTTTACGGATGTCATCAATGGTCTAAAATGACTCGGTAAAAAATTTTCGGATTTCGAGCTCGTTAATAAATTTCTAAGATCCCTTCTAATGAGTTGGGACCCTAAATTCACTGTCATTCAAGAGGCTAAAGATTTAAACAACTTCCCTTTTGAAAAATTAATCAGGTCATTAATGACCTACGAAATGACTTGCAAAGCTCATGAAGAGCAAGAGGACACACTTCCAAAGAACAGGAAGGATATGGCACTTAGAACTCAAGAAGACCACTTGAGAGAAAATTGAAGTGATGAGGACTTTGACGATGACTTGGCACTTTTAACAAGGAAATTTAAAAAATTTATTAAAAGAAATAAATTTAAAAATGACACAAAAAGTAAATTTAAACCCAAAAAGGACCAAGTTTTTTGCTACGAATGCAAGAAGCCGAGACGCTATAAAAGTGAATGTTCCCAAGCCAAAAAGAGAACACCAAAGAAGAAGGTGCTCAAAGCAACATGGGATGACTCAAGTGCCTCCGAAGAACAGGAGTCCAACACTAAGCAAGTTGCTCATTATGCACTCATGGCCATTGGAGAGGATGTATCAAATTTAATTGATGCAGATTTATCATTTGATGAATTGTTAAATGTTTTTCATGATTTATTTGCTGAATGAAAAACTATTAGTAGAAAATATAAATTGTTAAAAAAGGAGTATGATACTCTTGTTAATAATTTCGATAAATTAAAAATTAAGCATAATGATAGTTTAGTTCTATGTACGAAATGCAATGACTTAGAAATACTCCAAAAGGAGAACTTGCTACTCAAGGACACCTTGAAGAAATTTGAGGTTAGTAGCAAGTCGTTGAACATGATCCTTACAAATAAGGGTCACGTTCATAAAAGAAGTGGAATTGAATTTGTGAGAAGCCGTCACCAAAATCTAACCAACTTCATTAAAGGTCCTATCTTGCATATTTCGCACCAAAACAAATGTAACTTTTGTTACAAACATGGACATAGAACTTATCATTGTCCATTCAAGAAGGTTTGTCCAAAAAAATTAATTTGGGTTCCAAAAGGAATTATAAAGAATCCCTTTTTGTTGATGACAAAGGGAGAGAAATATATGGTAAATTGATGATAGAATGAACTGCTATGATTGCTCTCATTTTTGTTGATGACAAAGGGGGAGAAATATGTGGTAAATTGATGATAGAATGAATTGCTATGATTGCTCTCCTTTTTGTTGATGATAAAGGGGGAGAAATATATGATAAATTGATGGTAGAATGAATTGCTATACATATTTGATGATAGAATGAATTGCTATACACTTGAAATATTTACATTAATGATAAGATATCTAGAGCTTACATTGCAATTTTACAATATCGAAATCTGACCATATGATAAATTGCTGGGATTGCTATCTTTCATGAAAAGTGTTGAATCTCATATTTTGATGATGAAACTACTTGATATATGTTTATGATTTAATCTGCGTTTTGAGTGATGCAGGGTGCTTCGATCAGGATGAGACAATTAAAGCAGGAACATCATGTTGTGCCGAAGGAACATGTCAGAAGATTGGACGTCGGGCGGTGGGATCGGCGACGATCGAAAAAGGCTTCGGGCCATGGACTCCGGCATCGGGCCAAGAAGAGCGGGTATTGTGCCAAGATATCGGAGTTGCAGAGTCAACCGCTGGCCGATTGGGCAATAGGCTGCAGGAGAGGACGATCGCGTCGAAGAATCGGACGAAGCGTCGAGGGACCAATGACATTGGGACAACTTGGTTAAATTGTTTAGGATTAATTGTCTCGATCGAAGTTTTGTTTTGTTGTGCAGGATTAACTATGATAACGATGAAGACATAAATAAAACAAAGTGTCGGAGTCAAGCCGAAGCGATTTGTTGCGAAGTTCGAGAGTTCGACGGAAGTCAGAAGGTTCGTCGGGAATGCTACGAGCTCGCCGAGAAAGTTCGACTTTTGTCGAAGAAGCTCATTGGAACTCGCTAAGATCAAATCGTGAAGTTTAGGAGCTTGCCGGGAGTCCGCAGAATGGTTTCCGAGAGTTCATCGGAAGACCGCCGGAAGTTTGCCGGAAGCTCGCTAGAAGAAGTCTTGACTTGCGGACTTTGTAATAGCTTAGAAAATGTCTTTAAATTCATAGTTAGCACGTTAATTAGGGTTAGGATTAGGTGTTAATCCTATAACCCAAGTAGGGGCCAATTAGGCTCAAGTTCGGACTGGTTTGGGCCAAGTTTGGAGCCAAACCAAGTGAGCTGAAATAGTAAAAGAGGTGGCACCGCCAGGGTTGGAGGTGGCACCGCCCAGGCTATGTCTCCCAGCGAGACTGGGCGGTGCAACCGCCCCTGCCAAGAGGTGCAACTACCCAGGGCTCATCTCCGGCGAGATTGGGCGGTGCAACCTCCCTCGTCGAGGAGGTAGCGCCGCTGAGCTCAAGTTTCGAGCTCGCCAGGCGGTGCAACCTCTCTAGTCAGGCGGTGCACCCACTGAGCTCGATCATCGAGCTCTGGCAGAGAGGTGCAACCCCCGACAGAGGTGGCACCGCCCCAGGAGGCTCGATCTTGAGCTCAGGCTAGGCGGTGCAACCTCTCCATCCGAGGAGAGGTGCAACCGCCCGATCCCGAATTCGGGATTTGATCGTTTTGAGCTCCAAATTTGAACTGGGTTGGGGCCTATAAATACCCCACCCATTCAGCACAGAAAAAGACACAAATCCACACCGAATTCTTGATCGTTTATGTGATTCTAAGAGCTCAAATTTGTGTAAAGTCCAAAAGTTCTCCTCTTTCTATTCTTCAAGTCTTGAGTTGTAAAGAGAGGAGAGAAAGGATCTGTAAGGGTTGTCTCCTGAGCCCGTCAAAAGGAGAGAAACTGTAAAAGGGCAGTTGGCCTTCGCCTATTGAAGGAAGGCCTCTAGTTGACGTCGGTGACCTCATCGGTGGAGGAAGCCAAAAGTGGAGTAGGTCAAGACTGACCGAACCACTCTAAATCTCTGGTTGCTTTTATTTTGAGCACTTTATCATTACTGCAAACCTCCTACATAGCTACTGCTCTCTGCGCTTTTACGAACAAGTTTCTAAGTTCTAATCTTTTCGAATCTGCATTCATACGTAAAACGGTGTTTTCGTACGATCTGTACATCGCAGCTTACATTTACGTCTTGAGTCTGTTTATAACTGCAAACTGTCTTTTGCGCTTTTACGAACGAGTTTCTGTGTAGTTTACGTTTACGTCTTGATTCCATTTATAACTGCAAACTATCTTCTGCGCTTTTACGAACGAGTTTCTTTGCAGTTTACGTTTACGTTTTGATTATGTGCAATGTTTCTCAAGAAAAGGGCCCTCACACAACTGGCAAAGGTTACTTTCAGATTCGCTATTTGGTGGATGTGGAAGGAGAGATGTAACAGAATCTTCGAATGTCAACACACAAACAATGCTCAGCTATTGAAAGAGATTATTAGAGACTCAAGATCCTGTATGGAGCAAGATCTCAAAACGGAGCACTTTACCCAAAGAGAAAAATATATTTTTATCAATTTTAATTTTGCTATTAGCTAAAGATCTTGGGAAGCCAAACATTTTCTATTAGCTAAAGATCTTAGGAGTTATAGTCTACAGCATGTGTAGTCATAACTATCGCATTCGCACTCTATGAGTTACATGGCTTTGTCTATGACTTGTATAGATAAAGCTATTTGTAGAAACTTTACACAATCAATTTACTTTTACTTACCAAAAAAAATTTGTGCTTAGACGCAAACTGTGTTTAGACGTAAACTGTGCTTAGACGTAAACTGTGTTTGGACGCAAATTGCGTTTAGACGTAAACTGCGCTTAGACGCAAACTGTGTTTAGACGCAAACTGTGTTTAGACGCAAATTGTGTTTAGACAAAAAACCGCTAAGACGCGAAACTGTGTTTAAACGCGAACTACGCTTTTTAGACGCAATTCGCGCTTAGACGCGAAAACTTTTTTAGATGCAAACGCGCTTAGACATAATCTGCATTTAGACGCAAAACTGCATTTAGATGCAAAACTGCATTTAGATGCAAACCGCGTAAACTGCACTTAGATACAAACTGTGAATCGGCTTTTGCATCATAATAGATTTTATCGAACGAATGCACCTTTCGATTTAATCGCTGTAAGATTTCCACTGCACTAATTCACCCCCCCTCTTAGTGCTCTCGATCCTAACAATTGGTATCAGAGCGGGGGTATTTTCATTTGGATTTACACCCGAGAGAAATGGCTCTTCAAGAGGGTTTTTTGGTCTTTTCGTCCACCGTTCTTTAACGGATTGGACTACACTTATTGGAAAAACTCGAATGAGAGTTTTCTTGATTTCTCTAAATCTGGATTTATGGAATATCATTGAAAACGGTTTTCAACTTCCCTCCAAACCGATGAATGAATGGTCGGATTTGGAGAAGAAGTATTTTTTTTTAAATGCAAAGGCTATGAATGCCTTATTTTGCGCTTTGGACAAAAAAATGAGTTCAATTGATTTCTAATGCTTGAAAACGGCTTTTTGACATTTGGCAAATACTTGAAATCACGCACGAGGGAACTAGTAGAGTCAAAGGCTCGAAAATTAACTTTTTATTGCATGATTTTGAGCTTTTTCGAATGCAACCAAGCGAGACTATAGGCGACATGTACACCCGTTTTACGGATGTCGTCAATAGTTTAAGAGCTCTTGGAAAATGTTTTTCGGACTTTGAACTCGTAAACAAGATTTTGCGTTCTCTTTCTAAGAAGTGGGATTCAAAAGTAACTGCAATACAAGAAGCTAAAAACCTAAACAACTTACCACTTGAAGAACTAATTGGTTCACTGATGACATATGAAATGGTGCACAATGCACATGATGAACATGTTGAACACAATCACCTTCCAAAGAACAGGAAGGATTTGGAACTCTGGACAAATGAATGCCACTTGAGCGATGACTCAAGTGATGAGGACAATGATGAACAAAAAAACAACCTTCCAAAGAACAAGGGAAGGATTTGGGACATAGAACATTTGAAGACCACTCTAGCATAAGCTCAAGTGATGGTGAACTTAAACTACAAATGAAAAAAAAAATTAAAAAAGCAAAAAAAAAGAATGGAACTACTTGCTTTAAATGCAAGAAGAAGAACAAAAATTGGGATGAATCGAAGCTCCTCGAAGACGAGAAAGTCAACAAAAGCGGTGTACAAACTACGCCTTCAGAGCCTCTGACGTTGAGGTAATTAAAATGCCTTTGGTTTATTTTGAAATTACTTGATGCTTTCATGATGTATTTTTTTTTTTTTAGTTTAGAATTAATTTTCTTGAAAATTACATGTTTAAAAAAATAAAAATAAAAAATTATGATCATGCTGGTAATTTCGAAAATGATAATATTGCATATTTTATGATAAACAAACAAAATGATTTTGATTGAGAAATCATGGTTAAGAAGTAATAATGTGTATCATGTTTGATTAACATTGTTGAATGAAATCACGTTTGATTTAAAGTAATGCATAAAGATGTAATATTAAATGGTTATGATACAATACAATTTTATGCATGAGATTTTAAGTTATCCATGATCATGAGCTTGTTTGATCTTCATGATTTAATTTCAAGATCTATAGCAAAAATCATGTCTGAATATATGAAAGTGTTAATTTCATTTTCGGATTCACTTAACAATTGGTATCCTAACAATCGGATTTTCTCATACACTTATGAAAAATATTTTTCTAAAATGGATTTGATGAAATGATTCCTGCTTATAAATTCCATCTTGAAATATGAAAGATAGTGTTTTTTGCTAAAGAGAATAATTATTAAAATCATGATATTGATAATTATAACATGAAGCTCTTTATAAATCAAGATCGTTCATTATGCTCCCTACATCTATCAAAAAAAGGAGTTCTTCAAATGAAATGCAACTTGTCTTTAGATTTCTTAGAATTCAATGAAGTGTCATATTGATATCTTGAAACTTGGAATATTTTAAAATGTGATCTTGATAAGAATGTTACAAGTTGCCTTTTGTACTGTATCTTTTCAAATGAATCATGAGCCTTGATATCATATATTTCATAATATATAAATAACAAGATTTCTTTGCCTTATGTCTTGAACCTTCATGCTTATCTTAATTTGGCATATAAAGACTAAGGCATGCTTAGATGAAAAAAGAATCACGAATCATAACTTGATCTATGATATAAATGCCTTGAAATGATTGAAATATTTAATTTTTTTTTTTATGCTCTTCCCCTACTTTCTTCTTGTTTTCAATGATAAAATGGGGAGAAGTTTTGATCATGCATGGTAGGATATAATTTGACAAAATTGATACCATCATGATATGAAACATTTATAATGTGTAATTATGCATGCAATACTTGTGCTTTCTAATTATGATGTGATGTATTGCATATGATGTAAATCATGATTTAAAATGCTATGAGTGCTAAGTTACACACTTTTGAGAAAAAAATTGCTATATTGAAAAAATTAATGTAATTATGAATGGTGATATGAAATTATGCATGTAATACTTCAACCTATGATAACGATGCATGCAATGATATTCATGATGAAAAATTGTCTTGACATTCATGACTTGATTATTCATCCTTTGTTATGATTTTGAAATCATTGTAAAAGGAAAAAAAAAGAACTACAAAACTGTATTCTTCCTTTTTTTTTGACAATGACAAAGGGGAGATAGCTAGCTTGTACAAGTCAAGAAGATGCAAAAACTTGATTGCTAGCTTGCCTATCTTAAGTAGCAAAGATTGCTAACTTGTTTATTTCAAGAAGAAAAATTGTCTTCTTGAACATCACTATCTTGAATATCTCAAGAAGCAAAACTTGCAATTTGCACATTGCAATAGGAAGCAAGAATCATGAGCTTGCACAAGAAAGCTATCTTGCATTTGCTTTGAAATTTTTGCTAGCTTATATATTATGAAACTTGTATATCATAAAAAATTGCTAGCTTGTTGGTCTAAAGAGAAGCAAAAAAAGTTGCTATCTCAAAAGAAGCAAATGTGCTATCTTGCCTATCTCAAGAGGCAGAAATGCTAACTATGCATCTAGCAAAGTGAACAAAATTTTCAAGAAGCAAGAGTTGCCTTCTTGAACATCTCTAATTTGCTAGCTTGCATGATGTAGAACTTGCTATCTTGAACATTACCAAAAGTGCTATCTTATATGCTATAAAACTTGCATATCTAAAACATGATAGCATGATTGTTCTAAGCATGATGTAACACTTGCTAAATCTTCTAGCTCCAAGATTGCATGATGATAAAACTTGATACTATGTTTTTCATGCAATGAGTTGAATCAATATCACAAACGATTGATTGTGATACTTCTCCTTTTTGTTGATGACAAAGGGGGAGAAGTATGTTGATGAAAGTATGTTGATGACATGACATGTGATGCATAAGTTTATGCATATGTTCATGTTGACATGTTGCAAGTATTCATGATGAATATTGCAATGACTTGAATTCAGTTTGAATTCAAGGTTCTATCAATATGGCATATTGATAGGGGGAGTTTGTTTAAACTCCGGGAGTTAAGTTTAACTCCGTCATCAAGTAGTTATCATCATCAAAAAGGGGGAGATTGTTGAATCTCGTATTTTGATGATGAAACTACTTGATATATGTTTATGATTTAATTTGCGTTTTGAGTGACGCAGGGTGCTTCGATCAGGATGAGACAATTAAAGCAGGAACATCATGTTGTGCCGAAGGAACATGTCAGAAGATTGGACGTCGGGCCGGTGGATCGGTCGACGTATCGACAGAAGGCTTCGGGCCGTGGACTCGGGCATTGGGCCAAGAAGAGCGGGTATTGTGCCAAGGATATCGGAGTTGCAGAGTCAATGGCCGATTGCGCAATAGGCTGCAGGAGAGGACGATACGCCGAAGAATCGGACGAAGCGTCGAGGGACCAATGACATGCCGGACAACTTGGTTAAATTTTTTAGGATTAATTGTCTCGATCGAAGTTTCGTTTTGTTGTGCAGGATTAACTATGATAACGATGAAGACATAAAGCGAAACAAAGTGTCGGAGTCAAGCGCGAAGGATTTGTTGCGAGTTCGAGAGTTCGACGGAAGTCCGAAGGTTCGTCGGGAATGCTACCAGAGCTCGCCGAGAAAGATCGGAGCTTCCGGGAAGAAGCTCATTGGAACTTCGCTAAGATCAAATCGCGTGAAGTGTAGGAGCTTGCCGGAGTCCGCAGAATGGTTTCGAGAGTTCATCGGAAGACCGCCGGAAGTTTTTGCCTAAGCTTGCCGAAGAAGTCTTGACTTGCGGACTTTGTAATAGCTTAGAAAATGTCTTTAAATTCATAGTTAGCACGTTAATTAGGTTAGGATTAGGTGTTAATCCTATAACCCAAGTAGGGGCCAATTAGGCTCAAGTTCGGACTGGTTTGGGCCAAGTTTGGAGCCAAACCAAGTGAGCTGAAATAGTAAAAAGAGGGCACCGCAGGGGGGTTGGAGGTGGCACCGCCAAGCTATGTCTCTCGGCGAGATGGGCGGTGCAACCGCCCCAGCCAAGAGGTGCAACCGCCCAGGGGCTCAATCTCCGGCGAGACTGGGCAGTGCAACCTCCTCTGTCGAGGTAGCACCGCCAGAGCTCAAGTTTCGAGCTCTGCAAAAGCGGTGCAACCTCTCCAATCAGCGGTGCAACCGCCTGAGCTCGGTCTTCGAGCTCTGGCAGAGAGGTGCAACCGCCCCGACAGAGGTGGCACCGCCTAGAGGATCGGGCCGATCTGCGAGGCGGTGCAACCTCTCCGATTAGGAGGTGCAACCGCCTGATCCCGAAATTCCGGGATTTGATCGTTTTGAGCTCCAAATTTGAACTGGGTTGGGGCCTATAAATACCCCACCCATTCAGCACAGAAAAAGACACAGATCCACACCGAATTCTTGATCTTTTCTGTGATTCTAAGAGCTCAAATTTGTGTAAAGTCCAAAAGTTTTCCTCTTTCTGTTCTTCAAGTCTTGAGTTGTAAAGAGAGGAGAGAAAGGATCTGTAAGGGTTGTCTCCCTGAGCCCCGTCAAAAGGAGAGAAACTGTAAAAGGGCAGTTGGCCTTAGCCTATTGAAGGAAGGCCTCTAGTTGACGTCGGTGACCTCATCGGTGGAGGAAGCCAAAAGTGGAGTAGGTCAAGACTGACCCAACCACTCTAAATCTCTGGTTTGCTTTTATTTTGAGCACTTTATCATTACTGCAAACCTCCTACATAGCTACTGCTCTTCGCTTTTTTTTTTAACAAGTTTCTAAGTTCTAATCTTTCCGAATCTGCATTCAGGCGTAAAACGGTGTTTTCGCATCATCTTTTACATCGCAGCTTACATTTACTTCTTGAGTCTGTTTATAACTGCAAACTGTCTTTTGCGCTTTTACGAACGACTTTCTGTGCAGTTTACGTTTACATCTTGATTCCATTTATAACTGCAAACTGTCTTCTGCGCTTTTACGAACGAGTTTCTTTGCAGTTTACGTTTACGTTTTGATTCCATTCATAACTGCGAACTGTCATCTGTGCTTAGATGCAAACTGTGTTTAGAGGTAAACTGTGCTTAGATGTAAACTGTGTTTGGACGCAAATTGCGTTTAGACGTAAACTTTAGACGCAAACTGTGTTTAAACGCAAACTGTGTTTAGACGTAAATTATGTTTAGACGCAAACTGCGCTTAGACGCAAACTGTGTTTAAACGCAAATTGCGCTTAGACGCAATCTGCGCTTAGACGCAAACTGCGCTTAGATGCAAACTGTGCTTAGACGCAATCTGCATTTAGACGCAAACTGCATTTAGATGCAAAACTGCATTTAGACGCAAACTGCGTAAACTACACTTAGATACAAACTGTGAATCGGCTTTTGCATCATAATAGATTTTATCGAACGAATGCACCTTTCGATTTAATCACTGTAAGATTTCCGCTGCACTAATTCACCCCCCCCCCCCCCTCTTAGTGCTCTCGATCCTAACAAAAAGATGTGGTAAATTGATGATAAATTGATTGCCATATTGGCATTATATTAAGATATCTAAAGCATATATTGTAATTTTATAAATTGATATCTTACCATATGATGTATTGCTATGATTGCTATCCTTCACATTTGAAATATGAGACTTGAAAATGGATGTCATGCCGTGGCATCATTTTTAGAAAGTTACATCATGATAGGAATCATGACGGGTATTGATAAGCTTAAATGAACTTAACTTATCAATATGTCTCTTAAATTCAAAGGCTTTGAATTCAAGAATAACTTATCTCAAGTATGGCATATAGATAGGGGGAGTTAAGGTTAACTCCACCATTAATTGATTGTCATCATCAAAAGGGGGAGAATATTGAATCTCAGATTTTGATGATGAAGTCAATTTTCATTTGTTTATATAATTTATATGTTGAGATAAGTGTGCAGGATTAACTACAATGACAGTAAGACATGCAGCAGGTATTGAATCGGAGTCAGGACCAAGATTATGTTGGGGGTTCGGGAGTTCGTCAGAAGTCTGGACATTCATCGGAGGTTCTGCGAGAATAATCCGAGAAGTCCGGGAGCTTGCTAAAGAAGCTTGTCGGAACTTACCAAGAGGATCATCGCGAAGTCCAGGAGTTTGTGAGGAGTTAGCCGGAGCATCGCCGAGGGTTCGTCAGATGTTCGCCGAGAGTTCGCCGGAAGCTCGCTGGAAGAAGCGATTGACACATTGGAACATAATTTGCAGTATTGATGTCTTAATTGTCGTAGTTAGTAGGTAGATTAAGTTAGAATTGGGAGGTGAACCCATTAATTTAATTTGGGGCCAATTGGGCCCTTAACAGACCCAAATTGGGCTAGATGGATCAGCTCATTCGAACCCAGAATTCTTGGTCAGCAATGGCACTGCCCAGGAGACTCGATCTCCTAGGAGTTCTAGGTGGTAGTACCGCCTTTGTCAGGCGGTGGTACTGTTGGCAATTATTATTACTAGTAGTGGTACTGCCCCTATCAAGAAATGGTACCGCTGGCAATTATTACTGCTAGCGGTGGTACTACCTAAGCTCGATCTTCAAGTGTTGTCAGGTGGTAGTACTGTCCAGACTGAGCGGTAGTACTGCTGAGTGACAGATGACAGGCGATAGTACCGCTCAGTGGCAGATGACAGGCGGTAGTACCGCCAGGACCACAGAAATCCGGGAATGGACACTTTTAAGCTCCAAATTCAAACTAATTGGGTCCTATATAAACTCTACCCTTTCTGCATGAAAGGGCAACCGAAAGCTTGCTTTTATTCTGAGTATTTGAGAGCTTAAAAGTGTTGTAAAAGCTAGAGTTCTTCTCCCTCTTTCTTTCTAAGTGTTGATCATTCAAGAGAGGAGTGAAAACTTGTAAGGGTTGTCTCCTAAGCCCGTCAAAAGGAGAAAAGATATAAAAGGGTGGTTAGCCTTCGCCTATTGAAGAAAGGCCTTTAGTGGACGTCAGTTACCTCATCGGAGGAGGAAGCCAAAAGTGGATGTAGGTCAAGATTGACAGAACCACTCTAAATCTCGGTTTCCATTTATTTTTTGCTCTTTATCTTAACTGCAAACTGCCTTCATTGCTTTACATCAACTATGCTTCCACTTGCTCTCAACTTAAAAGATCTTTCCGAAATGGTTTTCATCGAAATCAGATTTCATCGTACGAAAGTTGTTTTAACCGACGAAATTTTTCCGTTGCACTAATTCACCACAAAAGATGTGGTAAATTGATGATAAATTGATTGCCATATTGGCATTATATTGAGATATCTAGAGCATACATTACAATTTAATAAATTGATATCTTACCATATGATGTATTGCTATGATTACTATCCTTCACATTTGAAATATGAGACTTAAAAATAGATGTCATGCCGTGACATCATTTTCAAAAAGTTACATCATGATAGGAATCATGATGGGTATTGATTTTTTTTTATAAGTAAAAGTAAATTGAGTTTGTATAAAGTTTCTACAAATAGCTTTGTCTATACAAGTTATAGACGAAGCTAGGTAACTCGTAGAGTACTCATGCGGTAGTTATGACTACATATGCTATAGACTATAACTCTTAACTATAGCCAACAAATAAAATTTAAAGTCTAGATATGCCAAGATTTCCTATGGATATAGCTTTTACCATCATGCCCAAGATCTTTAGCTAATAGCAAAATTGAATTTGATAAAAATATATTTTTCTCTTTGTGTAAGGTGTTCCATTTTGATATCGTTCTCCATACATGATCTTGAGTCTCTAATAATCTCTATCAAGAGCTGAGCATTTTTTGTGTGTTGATACTCAAAGATTCTGGTCCATCTTTCCTTCCACATCTACCAAATAGCGCATCTGAATATAACCTTTGTCAATTGTGTAAGAGGCCCTTTTCTTGAAAAACATTACATGAGGTCACATAATTCTTGATGCAAGTTTGGTTGCGGCATTCTATTGAGTTCGAATCGCTGGAGAATCTCCTTCCATATCCATTTAGTATAGTCACATGCAAAATAGAGATGGTCAACAGTTTCTTCTTGTTGCATGCAAAGGGAGCATCGGTTAACATGATGGATACCTCTTCTTTTCATATTGTCTATTGTAGGTAGTTTATTCAGAAGGGCCTGCCATGTACATAAGGAATGTCTCTGTGATCTCGGTCGATCCCATGTCCAACTGCTTGAGAGCCACTTGTTATTTCTTTGCCTAATTTGATTCCATACGGATGTGACACTAAATTTGCCATTATCATGAAGCCAAATAAGTATATCTGAAGAGTTGTTCCTAATTGGAATAGTTGTTATAGTCGGCCAAAGTGATAACATTTCAAGAGAAATAGGAGTAGGGAGACACCAGGTACCATTAGCAATGAACTCAGAAACCTTCCAATCTTTGGGAGCCCCAAGGTCTTTTCGTATTCTATCACTATATAAATAAAATATACTTTTCTCATTCACCCAAGGATCGTACCACATATTAGTATTAGTTCCAGTAGAGATTGCGTAAGAAATGTGTTTGATTAGCCAATTCCTTGCCCTTAAAATTCCTTTTCAAGCTGTAGAGTGGTATGTTCTTGTTGAAATTTCCCAAATCGATTCCTTTGAAAGATACCTAGCAGAAACCCATTGTGACCATAAGGAACATTTATTTTGCAAAAGGTCCCACAATTGCTTTACCAAACATGCTTTATTCCAATCTCTAGTATTTCTCAGGTTCAACCCCCCATCATCTTTCGGTTTGTAGATGTTGTCCCAATTTACCATGTACATTGTCTTATTATTTGTGCCATTCCAGAAGAATTTTATCAATAACCATTCAATATCTTGAAGAAGTACAATAGGTAGAAGAAATGCATTAAACCAATATATAGAGTAAGAGTACAACACCGAACGGATGAGTTCAAGTCGTCCTGCTTTTGAAAGAAGCCTATTTTTCCAAGAGGAGATTCTATTCTTTATTTTTTGTAGAATAGGTTGATAGTGGATTTTGTGAATGCCAGTGGATATGAGTGGGAGACCAAGATATATTACTGGCAGATTTCCCTCACTAACCCCTATGGTATGTGCAATAACATCTTTGTCCTCGATGCAAGGGCTCATGTAGACTTTACTTTTCACATGATTTAACTGAAGGCCAGAAACTATACCAAAATCATTCAGAATAGTAGCCAGGTTTCTTACCGAAGTTAAATCATTCTGAAGAAAGATAAGAAGATCATATATAAAGATTATATGTTATATATGAATAGGGCCAGCATGGGGTACCTTAATACTGCCAACAGAGACCGCATATTCCAACATATAGCTAAGTCCTTCTATTGCAATAGTAAAGAGATATGGAGAGAGTGGATCGCCTTATCGGATGCCATTCTTGCTGCCAAAAAAACCAATAGGTGAGCCGTTGAAGAGTATTGAAAACTTTGGAGTTTCTAAGCAACATTGAATCCAATTAACCCATTGTTGAGGGAAGTTCATATCGTAGAGCATCTTATAGATAAAGTTCCTATTAACTGAGTCAAAGGCTTTTCGTAGATCAGCGTTAAAATAGATTTTTGTCCCTTTTGCTTTTGAGTACATATCCTTGACCAAGTCATTAGCAAGTAGAATATTATGATGTATACTTCTCCCTTTGATGAAAGCAGCCTAATGTGGACTAATTATCTTGTGTATTTTCTTTTGTAATCTATCTGCTAACAGTTTGGAGATGATCTTGTAAATAAAGTTACATAAAGATATGGGTCGATAATTCTCTAGTGAATCAGCCCCTGCATTCTTGGGAATTAAAGAAATAAAAGTGCAATTCATCTCTCTAAGAATATGCCCTAAAGAGAAAAGGTGTTGGCAAGCTTTAATCACATCATTACCAATAATAGACCATGTAATTTGGTAAAATTTAGTAGGAAATCCATCTGGACCAAGGCTTTTGTGCTTTGGTGACTTAATGACAACTTTTACTATTTCGTCATCTGTAATTAGGGCATTGAGGATAGAAATAGCACTCGAAACAAGCTTTCTAGTTGGCTCCACATGAATATTATTAGGTTGCCCCTCTTGGTTGAGTAAGGAATAAAAAAATTGCTCAGTGTATGCTTTAACCTCATCTAAATTCTCAATAAGATTGTTATCTTTGTCTCTGCATTTCCTAATGCGGTTAACGGCTCTTCGAGTAGCAATGGAAGCATAAAAAAACTTAGTCTTAGAATCTCCTACAGTAAGCCAATGCTGTCGAGACTTCTGTTTTGCAAAACTTTCCTCCTGCTTTAAGGCTTACATGAAGTTATTTCTAGCTTCTGTCTCTTTGTTGATAAGATTCTCATCATGGGGCTGAAGTTGCAGCTCATGTTGCATTGGCAATAGTTCCTCTCTGCAAAATTGAACTCGGGTGGTAATATTGCCAAAGGTATTTGTATTCCACTCCTTAAGTGCTGCTTTGCAGGCTTTGAGTTTTTGGCATAAGATGTAAGGGGGGATCCATGCACATTAACATTCTAAGCTGATCTGATAACATCAAGGAACTGAGAATGAATACTCCACATGTTAAAGAATCTAAACGGTTTCTTGCCTTTTGGTGTTGCTTTATCTGCTTGTATGTATATTAAAGAATGATCAGAAAACAATGGAGCATCATACTCAAGAAGTGAATCAGGGTAAACTATTAATCATTCTTGATTAATCAGACATCTATCAAGTCGAGTCATTATTTTTCTGTTAGCAGCACCTTGATTATTTCAGGAGAGCCAGTTACCCACAAATTTCATATTAGTCAATGCAGCAGTATCTATGTAATCATTAAAACTCTGAAGCTGAATTTCTAAAAGCTGTCTACCCCCAACTTTTTCATTTGTGTACCGAACAGTATTAAAGTCACCAAGAACAATCCAAGGTACATTAAGACAGCCATCTAAAATGTTAGTTAGATCATACCACAGTGTATTTCTTTCTTACATACCGTTTGAAGCATATATACCAGTGAAATTGAATTGACAGCCATTCTTTTTGTCCTCTACCTTAAGATGGATGAATTGATCAGTAGCAGAAATAAACCAAGCATTAATAGAGTTAGGATGCCATAAGACCCATATTCTACCAAAAGTTTCATTTGAGTCATTGGTAAATAGTTCTGCGTCTGGCCATATTAAATTCTTTTGAGCTTGAACGCGCGATTGTTTAATTTTCGTTTCCACTAGAATAACATTATCACATGCGGCAGACTTGATTATTCTGTTGAGCTCCCGACATTTCTCAGGCTTATTAAGTTCACGAACATTCCAACATAATGGGTATTGATAAGTTTAAATAAACTTAACTTATCAATATGTCTCTTGAATTCAAAGGCTTTGAATTCAAGAATGACTTATCTCAAGTATGACATATAGATAGGGGGAGTTAAGGTTAACTCTGTTATCAATTGATTGTCATCATCAAAAGGGGGAGATTATTGAATCTCGGATTTTGATGATGAAGTCAATTTTTATTTGTTTATCTAATCTATATGATGAGATAAGTGTGCAGGATTAACTACGATGACAGTAAGATATGCAGCAGGTGTTGAATCAGAGTCAATACAAAGATCATGTTGAGGGTTCGAGAGTTCGTCGGAAGTCCGAACGTTCGTCGAAGGTTCTGCGAGAACAATCCGAGAAGTTCAGGCGCTTACTAAAGAAGCTCATCGGAACTCACCAAGAGGATCATCGCGAAGTACAGGAGTTTGCTAGGAGTCCGCCGGAGCATCGTCGAGGGTTCATCGGATGTTCACCGAAAGTTCGCCGGATGCTCGCCGAAAGAAGCGATTGACGCATTGGAACACGATTTGCAGTATTGATGTCTTAATTGTTATAGTTAGTAGGCATATTAAGTTAAAATTGGGAGGTGATCCCATTAACTTAATTTGGGGCCAATTGGGCACTTAAAAGACTCAAATTGGGCTGGATGGATCAGCCAATTCGAACCTAGAATTCCTAGTCGGTAGTGGCACCGCCTAGGCGACTCGGTCTCCTAGGAGTTCTGGGTTGTAGTACTACCTCTATCAAGCGGTGGTACCACTGGCATTTATTACTGCTAGCAGTGGTATTGCCCCTGTCAAGCGATGGTACCATTGGCAGTTATTACTGCTAGTGGTGGTACTGCCTGAGCTCGGTGTTCAAGTATTGTCAAGCGGTTGTACTACCTAGACTGAGCTGTAGTATCGCTCAGTGACAGATGACAGGCAATAGTACCGCTTAGTGGTAGATGACAGGTGGTAGTACCGCTAGGACCACAGAAATCCGGGAATAGATACTTTTAAGCTCTAAATTCAAACTAATTGGGGGCCTATATAAACCCTATCCTTTTTGCTTGAAAGGCCAACCCAAAGCTTGCTTTTATTCTGAGTTTTTGAGAGCTTAAAAGTGTTATAAAAGCTACAGTTCTTCTTCCTCTTTCTTTCTAAGTGTTGATCATTCAAGAGAGGAGTGAAAACTTGTAAAGGTTGTCTCCTAAGCCCGTCAAAAGGAAAATGCTGTAAAAGGGTGGTTGGCCTTCACTTATTGAAGGAAGGCCTTTAGTGGATGTCCGTAACCTCATCGGAGGAGGAAGCCAAAAGTGGATGTAGGTCAAGATTGACCGAACCACTCTAAATCTCAGCTTCCATTTTTTTTTGCTCTTTATCTTAACTGCAAACTGCCTTCATTGCTTTACATCAACTACACTTCCGCTTGCTCTCAACTTAAAATATCTTTCCGAAATGGTTTTCATCGAAATTAGATTTCATCATACGAAAGTCATTTTAACCGACGAATGTTTTTCGTTGCACTAATTCACCCCCCCCCCCCTTTAGTGCTCTTGATCCTAACAGTTTGATATTCTTTGATCTAAAATTTAAAATATGTTATTCTGAATTATTTAAAATTTGACTAGAATATGTTGAAATTCTATATGTGTTGAAAGAATGATTTCTATTTGAATTTAGAATGTTATTTCCTTGTATTAAAACGTGTCTCCCAGTCTATCTTTTAATGTGTTATGATTTCTATTCAAATTTAGAATGTTATTTCCTTGTATTAAAGCTCTTCTCCTTATCTATGTTTTATTGCGTTATTATGTTTTTATTTATATTGTTAATGGATATATGTTGTGGTATGAAATTGGATATTAATTGGAATGAAATTGCTCAAAGGCCAAGCCCAACCCACGGGTCGGACCTTGGTCTATAGGCTCACCTAGCCCAATCATCATGGGCGGTCACATGCGATGCACATGACCAATCCATGGGCCAGGGCTGGGCCAGCTTTGTGTGATGCATGCTTATTAATGTATAATGCACATGACCAATAGATGAGCTGGCTCAATGACACGGGAGTGTCTACTTTGCTACAATCTGTTCATATGGACCATATTGATAATATGATATTTTTTTCAGCCAACAATATTGCTACATAATCTTCAACTCAGCCTACTCAGATAAGATAGCTCATCAGCATATTCTCTGCACAAAGGAATATATTAATGGAGTTGGTTGGCAGTTGTAAAGCTGTATCATGGTGCTTTTCTTCATAGCTAAGGAATACATTAATGGAGTTGGTTGGCAGTTGTAAAGCACTTAATTTCGAAATTTCCTATGCATGAAAGGTTGTTTCATGCACTAGAATTTATTTTGGGGTTTAAGGCTTAGAAAGGACTTTAGAAACTGAAGATATTGACAGAAGCTCTCTTGGAGTGCTCTTTTGAACTCTATATCTTTTGGATGCATCCTTGAGTGGTGAGTCTTTTGCTTTCAGTTCTATATCCTTATTTATTATTATTATGGTGGTGATCTTCTGTATCACTTTTGATTTTAAACTTGGTGGTGAGCTATTTTTTTGTTTTTTATCAAAGTTTCGTCAAGAGTTCGTTCCTTGTCTTCTGTGACATTTTCTATCTACACAACTGTTTTATCGGTTTTCTTTCGAAATCCATTCTGCATTTTTACCCTCCCCAGTATCAGTTTGGTATCAGAGCTAAAGGCTAGAGATCATGGCAAGGCGGATTGGAAAAGATGTAGTTGGTGAAGGTAGCGACCATGAAGATGACGCTGAGTCGTTGAGGTTGCAGCTATGAAAATTGCTGCGTAGCCTACTAGACAAAAATGAAATAATCGACAAACTTCAAAGTAGACACAACCAGCATGAAAATGACACTCGAGAGTTTACTTCTGATGATGATACACCTCATCTTCCAAGGGAGTCGAGAAGATGTCGGAGAAGAAATGAAGTCCAAGACGAGTGGTAGAATAAATATAACCCCAGATTTGATATTCCAAAATTTGAAGGTAAAATAATTGTTGATGACTTTATCGATTGGCTTAATACAGTAGAAAGAATTTTTTATTTTCATGAACCACCAAAACAAAAGAAGGTCAAACTTGTGGCACTCAAACTCAGACGGAATGCATCTTTTTGGTGGGAAAATCTGAAGAAACAAAGAGAACGTGAGGGGAAGAGTAAGATCGTTACATGGGAGAAAATGAAAAGGGAGCTGAAGAGAAAATATTTATCTTATAATTATAGGCAAGAGATCTTTCTCAAAATATATGATTTCAAGCAAAAAGATCTTAGTGTGGAGGAGTACACTACAGAATTTAATAATTTGATGTTAAAATGAGAGCTTGTGGAATTGGAAGAGCAAACAATTGCAAGATACTTAGGAGGTATGAAGTATGAGATTGCTAAAGTTGTTCAGCTACAGCCATATTGGTCTTTAAATGATATGAGCAAGCTGGCATTAAAAGTTAAAAAGCAACAGAAGTTTGAAAAGAGTTTTTGGTACGACTCAAAAGAAGGATATACAAAAGGAGGAAGTTCCAAGCCTACTGTTCAAAGCAAGGTGATATCGAAGGTGCAAGAAAAGGGTGAAGAATCTGCTAGCAGCAAAAAAACACCTAATTCTTCTACCCCAAGTGGCCGAAAATGCTTCAAATGTCATGGGTTTGGGCATATCGCATCAGATTGTCCAAATAGGAGGATTGTAACTTTGGTTGAAGATCATTGTGATGGAGGAGAAGATGAAACTAATGACGAACCAAAACACGATGATGATGAGGAAGAGATTACTTATGCTGATCATGGTTTGTTTATTGTATTGCAACATAGTTTACAAGTGTCATACGTGACCGACGATGAAAGTTGGGTGAGAAAACATGTGTTTCACACTAAATGCACTTCTCTTGGCAAAGTATGCTTGGTGATCCTCGAGAGCGGCAGCTTTGAGAATGCAGTATCTTTTGAGATGGTACAGAAGCTAAAGTTGGACACCATCCCTCATCCACATCCATACCAGTTATGTTGGCTGCAAAAAGGAAATGACATCAATGTAACTAAAAGATGTTTAGTTTCATTTTCTATTGGCAAGTATTATAAAGATGAAGTATGGTGTAATGTTGCTCCTATGGATGCTTGTCATTTGCTGTTGGGAAGACCTTGGCATTATGATAGAAGGATGTTGTATGATGGCTACAAACATACTTATTCTTTTAAGGTGAAATAAAAGAAGATTATTTTAGCTCCATTACAACCATTCGAAATCAGTGCACCAAAAATGAAAGTTAGCGCTTTTATGTCCTATGGTGAATGCAAAGATGAATTAGACAAGGGTGGTCATGTTATGGCTCTACTAGTAGTAGAAGAAAATGAACAACACAAGGATGTTGAATCTCGGATTTTGATGATAAAATCAATTGATAGGTTATTTGATCTAATCCATATTATTGAGTTAAGTGTGCAGGATTAACTACGATAAACAGAAAACACAAAGCAAGTATACCGGAGTCGAGTTCGATGAACGTTTAAGAGTCCGAAGAATCGTCGGAGATGCTGCCGGAACCAACCGAGAAGAAATCGGGAACCTGTTGGAAGTTCGCCGAAGAGATCGTCGGAGGTTCGCAGAGATCACCGAGAAGTCTCAGCTACTCATTAAAGTCATCACAAGTTCGGGAGCATGCTTGGACCCCGTCGAAGGAAGTTCGTCGGAAAGCTCGCCGGAACAAGACTTGACGTTCGCGGTTATTAAATTGCTTAGGATGTGTTTTGTTATGTAGTTCACTTGTAATTAGGATTAGGATTAAGAAGATAATCCTATATCCTGGTTAGGGGCCAACTGGGGCCAAAGTCAGATTTGGTTTGGGCTAAAAGAAAGCCAAACCAAGTGAACCGGAGAGCCAGGCGGTGGCACCGCCTGGCTGGGCGGTGACACCTCCTGGGCTGGGCGGTGGCACCGCCCAGCACCCGAACGCTGGGCGGTGGCACCGCTTGGCTGGGGAACCCAAAGAGGATTTGAATTTTGGAGCCCAAATTTTGGAGCCCAAATTTGAATCCTCTTGAGGCCTATAAATACCCCTCAAATCTCAGCTGAGAACACAACCTTTTGAGCAGCAAGAGTTTGAGAGAAAGATCTTAGAAAAGTGTTAGCTTGCTTTCTTTTCAATTTGCTAGTGTTCACCTCATCTCTTCTCGAAAATCTGTAAGAGAGTGAACCGCTTGTAAAGAGTTGTAAGAGGGGTATTTACCCTTCCATTTCAAGAAGTTTGCTAGTGGAAGGTGGGAGCCTCATCGAAGAGGGGCCTCGCAAGTGGAGTAGGTCATTTGACCGAACCACTCTAAAATCGGCGTGATCTGTGGTTTGCGTTTCATTATTGTTATTTATATTATTGCAAATCTTCTTATATGCTCTAGTTCCTTATTACTTTTGCTGCGCATATTTAAGAATACGCTTTCAAGATTAAACTTGTCAAGTTCCGCTCTCTTCATACGAAAGATTTTTTTTTTTAAAACCGAAGTTTTTATCCGCTGCACTAATTCACCCCCCCCCCCTCTTAGTGCTGCTCCGATCCTAACAATTGGTATCAGAGCAAGGTTATCTCTCATATTTGGTTTAATACCCAAGAGAGATGGCTTACTCCGGCATGCAAGAGGGCCATTCTATTACTCGTCCACCTATATTTAATGGGTCGGATTACACGTATTGGAAGACTCGGATGATGATCTTCCTTATTTCTATGGATTTCGACCTTTGGACTATTGTTGAAAACAGATTTCAAAAAAATCTTTCTTCCGATGAGCGAATGGAATGAATGAGGAGAAAAGGTTTTTGCTTTAAATGCAAAGGCTATGAATGCCTTGTTTTGTGCACTAGACAAAAAACGAATTTAATCGTGTTTCAATTTGTGATTGGCTTTTGATATTTGGAGAACTCTTGAGGTCACTCATGAAGGCACTAGCCGAAAGTGAAAGAGTCCAAAATCAACATTCTTGTGCACTCTTCTGAACTTTTCGAATGAAACCAAGTGAGTCCATGGGAGACATGTACACCCCGGTTTTCTGGATGTCATCAATGGACTCAAAGCTCTTGGTAAAAGATTTTACTAACTTTGAACTAGTAACTAAAATCTTAAGATCCCTCCCTAAAAGTTGGGATCAAAAGTTACGACCATTCAAGAGGCTAAAGACCTTAAAACATTCCCTCTTGAAGAACTCATTGGGTCTCTAATGACCTACGAAATGACATGTCAAGCTCATGATGAGCTCGAGAACCCCCTTCCAAAGAACAGGAAGGATATGGCACTCAAATCACAAGAAGACCACTTGAAAGGAACATCAAGTGATGAGGGACAGTGACAATGACATTGCACTTTTGACTCAAAAAATTCAAAAAAAATATTTAAGGAAGAACAAATTTAAAAATAATACAAAAAAATAAATTTGAACAAAGAAGGACCAAGTGATTTGCTATGAATGCAAAAAACCGGGATACTACAAGAACGATTGCCCTCAAGCCAAAAAAAAGAGAACACCAAAGAAGAAGGCTCAAGGCAACATGGGATGACTCAAGCACATCAGAAGAAGAGGAGTCCAACACCGAGCAAGTTGCTCACTACGCCCTAATGGCCTTGAAGAAGAGGTAACGGATTTAATTAATGCAGATTTACCTTATCATGATTTATTAAATGCCTTCCATGAGTTATTTGATGAATGTAAGATAATTAGTAGAAAATATAAATTGCTAAGAAAGGAGCATGATAGTCTTACGTGTGCTTTTGATAAATTAAAACTGAATATCATGATTGTCTAGCTCCATGTGTTAAATGTCATGATTTAGAAACTCTCCAAAATGAGAACTTAGTACTTAAGGACACCTTGAAGAAATTAGAGGTCGGTAGCAAGTCCTTAAACATGATCCCTTACAAATAAGGGTCACGTTCCTAAAAAGGAGTGGAATGGATTTGTGAGAAGTACTCACCAAAATCCAACCACCTTCGTTAAAGGTCCTATCTTACATGTTCAACATCAAAGCAATTGCAACTTTTGTTGCAAATATGGACATATAACTTACCAATGTCCATTCAAGAAAATTAGTCGAACAAATTGATTTGGGTTCCTAAAGGAACCATGATCAAGTCTATGCAACATGATAAACAAGTTAGATTAGTTTTTTGAGGCACCCAAAAGTAAATGGGTACCTAAAAATAATTTCTTCTTGTAGAAACATACACCATCACATGCTAGGAGCAAGAGATGGTATCTTGATAGTGGATGCTCAAGGCATATGACCGGAGATCCATCCCAATTCACCAAGCTTACTAGCATGGACGAAGGCTATGTCACCTTCGGAGACAACAACAAAAGCAAAATCATTGGCAAGGGAACTATAGGTAACAAATCAAGTTTTTCCATTGATGATGTGTTACTAGTTGATGAATTAAAACATAATCTATTGAGCATTAGTCAATTATGCGATAAAGGTTATATCGTTAGATTTGAATCAAATATGTGCATTATTGAAAAACCAAATCATAATGTGACTATGATTGCTTTAAAACAAAATAATGTCTATACCATCAATCTTGATGAACTAAGTAATGAAATGTGTTTCTCCGCCATAAATGATGATGCTTGGCTTTGGCATAGGAGATTAGGCCATGCAAGCATGAAAACAATATCTAAAATCTCATCTCAAGAATTAGTACGAGGGATTCCGAATATAAAGTTTATTAAAGATAAGGTATGCGATGCATGTCAACTAGGGAAACAAATAAAAAAACAAGCTTCAAACCAAAAAAATCAAATTAGCACCACTAGACCGTTACAATTGATCCATTTGGACTTATTTGGACCAATTGATACAACAAGTCTAGGTGGAAGCAAATATGCTTTTTGTGATTGTGGATGACTACTCTAGATACACTTGGACCTATTTCTTAGCTCACAAAAGTGATTGTTTCAAGTGTTTCTCTAAATTTTGTAAACTCACTCAAAACGAAAAAGGGTTCATGATTTCATCAATTGGAGTGATCATGGTGGCGAATTTCAAAACCATGACTTCCAAAATTTTTTGTGAAGTAAATGGATACAATCATAACTTCTCCACTCGAGAAATCCCCAACAAAATGGAGTAGTTGAAAGAAAAAATAGAAACCTACAAGAAATGACAAGAACTATGTTAAAGCGAACATAGTTTACCTAAGTATTTTTTTGGGCGAAGCCGTAAAAATCTGACTTGCTACATCATGAATAGAGTCCTAATAAGACCTTCCTTATCAAAAAACTCCTATGAATTTTGGAATAACAAAAAACCAAATATTTCCTATTTTAAAGTTTTAGGTTGTAAATGCTTTATTTTAAATGAAAGGGATGCCTTAGGAAAATTTGATGCAAAATCCGATGAAGGCATCTTTCTTGGTTACTCTTTCGTTTCGAAAGCTTTTCGGGTTTTTAATAAAAGAACCTTAGTAATTGAAGAGTCTATTCATGTAGTTTTTAATGAAGTTTCAAATTTTAAGAAAAATGATTTTGATGATGATCTTGGTTTTGATAATTTGAATTTAAATGAACCCCCTCCTCAAAATAGCAACTTGGATGCACCTTCTTCCGAAATTTCCTTACCTAAGGAATGGAAGTATATAGATGCTCATCCAAAGGAGCTAATTATAGGGCATACATCTAAAGGGGTTCAAACTCGTTCCTCTTTCAAGAATTTTTTGCTTAATGCAGCCTTCCTCTCTCAAATTGAACCTAAGTGCATTGTGAGGCCATAAAAAAGATGATTTTTGGATTATTGCAATGCAAGAGGAACTGAATCAATTTGAGAGAAAAAGGTGTGGGAGCTTGTTCCTAGACCTAGTGACCATTTAGTCATTGGTACTAAGTGGGTCTTTAGAAACAAGCAAGACGAAAATGGTATCGTGGTTAGAAACAAGGCTAGATTAGTGGCCAAAGGTTTCAACCAAGAAGAAGGTATCGATTCTGAAGAAACCTTCGGCTCCCGTGGCTCGATTAGAAGCCATAAGGATGCTCCTTGCCTATGCTAGTAGTTATAATTTTAAACTATTTCAAATGGATGTCAAAAGTGCCTTCTTGAATGGTTTTATTTTGAAGAAGTATATGTCGAACAACCTCCGGATTTGAAAATTCTCGTTTTCCCAATCATGTATTCAAATTGACTAAGGCTCTCTATATTTTGAAACAAGCTCCTAGAGCTTGGTATGAAAGGCTTAGTTCCTTTCTTATTTTTAAATAATTTTACCAAAGGCAAGGTTGATACTACATTGTTTATTAAACATTTTGAAAATAATTTTCTTATTGTACAAATTTATGTTGACGATATTATTTTTTGGCTCTTGGGATGAATCACTATGTGAATCATTTGCCAAATCTATGAGTCATGAATTTGAAATGAGTTTAATGGGGAATTAACTTTCTTTTTAGGATTACAAATCAAACAACTTAAGGATGGTATATTTCTTAACCAATCTAAATATACATTAGAATTGTTAAAACGATTTAACATGGATAATTCAAAAGCAATAAACACCCTATGAGTACTTCGACTAAGTTAGATATGGATGAAAATAGTGAAAACTTCGATCAAAAAAACATATAGGAGAATGATAGGTAGTCTACTCTACCTTAGCTACTAGACCAGATATCATGTTTAGTGTAGGACTTTGTGCTAGGTTTCAATCAAATCCTAAACTATCTCATCTTAAAAGTGTTAAAAGAATATTTAGGTATCTTAAAGGAACTCCAAATTTAGGTTTATGGTATCCAAAATCTGAAAAATTTGATTTAATGGCTTACGCTGCATTATGCCGATTTTTGGATGTAGGATAGATAGAAAGAGTACCTCGGAACATGCCAATTTTAGGACATGCACTTGTTTCTTGGACTTCCAAGAAACAAAATTCAGTAGCACTATCTACGGCGGAAGCCGAATACATTGCTGCAAGTGCATGCTGTGCACAAGTTGTTTGGATGAAAAATACATTGGAAGACTATGGAATTCACTTTAAAAATATTCCCATAAAATGTGATAATACTAGTGCCATATGTCTTACTAAAAATCCAATTCAGCATTCTAGAACTAAGCACATCGATGTTAGGCATCATTTCATACGTGATCATGTCCTTAACAATAATGTTGTTCTAGAATTCATTAACACAAAGCATCAATTAGCAGATATATTCACAAAAGCCTTGAATGAAGACCAATTTGAATTCATTAGAAGGGAATTAGGTATGTTAAATTATCCCTAAACAATAAACTTGTTTGATTGGATTTTCCGTAAAGTCTTTCATCTTCTTTCCATTTCTCGGTGAATCTAATCATTTTCCTTCAAATTCCATATGACATGTTGTGAAATCTCGAAATCGATTTTGATGACTTGATTATGAATTTCAAGTTACCAATTTGATTTAAATAAGTTTGATCTAAATCATAATCTTGATCTTGCAAAATTGGAATCACAAATAATATCTTTGGCATTCATGAATTGATACTTACAAATATGAAAGTATTGGCATTCATGACTTGAAACATTGTATGCTTAAATTAATCATTCTCCTATGTTTCAAAATTCTTTAAATGCCTTATATGATGATTGAAAAGTAATGTTGAGATTTTAATGAATTTAATGATTTGAATGAGTTTGTATTCGAATTATGATCTTGATTTTGTGAAATTACTACTTGAATTTTTTTTTTATCCCAATCTCTCTCTTGTACATCTACAATTTCTATTATTTATAGAAAGAATAGATTAGATAATATGAATGCATGCTGAATTTTCCTCTAAAATGTACTCTGTGTAAATATTTTTGCATACTCAAATTTTCAATGATAAAATCGTTGTATGACAAAATATGTGCTTCAAGTCTCATTTCCCTTTTTGTTGATGACAAAGGGGGAGAAAAGTGATGACTTATATCATTCTTAATAGCATGACAAAATATGAATTGCAAAATCTTTAAGAAAAGTGATTGATATGAATGACTTATATGCCTTGCAAAATCCTTGAAAATATCACAAGATTGATTGATCATATTGAAAGCATGCCTTACATCTAAATCATAAAATTTATATTGAAAATCTTTATCTTCTGTCATAGTAAAATTCGTCCCTTCTCATTTAACTTATGATTTTCATAGAAGTTTTGTACTCACTATTGTTTAATGAGGATCACGATAAGCTCTACGATTAGAACTTATCAGGTTATGCTTGAATCCAATGGGATGGAATTCAAGTATTTTTTATCTTCTCATAATATGGCATATAGATAGGGGGAGTTATGTTTAACTCCGTCATCAATTGATTGTCATCATCAAAAAGGGGGAGATTGTTGAATCTCGGATTTTGATGATAAAATCAATTGATAGGTTATTTGATCTAATCCATATTATTGAGTTAAGTGTGCAGGATTAACCACGATAAACAGAAAACACAAAGCAAGTATACCGAGTCGAAGTTCGATGAGCGTTTAAGAGTCCGAAGAATCGTCGAAGATGCTGCTTAGGAACCAACCGAGAAGAAATGGGAACCTGTTGGAAGTTCGCCGAAGAGATCGTCGGAGGTTCGCAGAGATCACCGAGAAGTCTCAGCTACTCATTAAAGTCATCACAAGTTCGGGAACATGCTTGGACCCCGTCGAAGGAAGTTAAATTCGGAAAGCTTCGCCGGAACAAGACTTGGCGTTCATGGGTTATTAAATTGCTTAGGATGTGTTTTGTTATGTAGTTCACTTGTAATTAGGATTAGGATTAAGAAGATAATCCTATATCCTGGTTAGGGGCCAACTGGGGCCAAAGTCAGATTTGGTTTGGGCTAAAAGAAAGCCAAACCAAGTGAACCGGAGAGCCAGGCGGTGGCACCGCCTGGCTGGGCGGTGAGAAAGATCTTGCTTGCTTTCTTTTCAATTTGCTAGTGTTCACCTCATCTCTTCTCGAAAATCTGTAAGAGAGTGAACCGCTTGTAAAGAGTTGTAAGAGGGGTATTTACCCTTCCATTTCAAGTGGAAGGTGGGAACCTCATCGAAGAGGGGCCTCGCAAGTGGAGTAGGTCATTTGACCGAACCACTCTAAAATCGGCGTGATCTGTGGTTTGCATTTCATTATTGTTATTTATATTATTGCAAATCTTCTTATATGCTCTAGTTCCTTATTACTTTTGCTGCGCATATTTAAGAATACGCTTTCAAGATTAAACTTGTCAAGTTCCGCTCTCTTCATACGAAAGATTTTTTTTTAAAACCGAAGTTTTTATCCGCTGCACTAATTCACCCCCCCCTCTTAGTGCTGCTCCGATCCTAACAAAGGAGACACCAGAAATCATGAAACAAATCTTGGAAGAGTTTGAAGTTGTTATACCAGAAGAGATTCCACATGGCCTTCCACCCTTGAGAGATATCCAGCTTCACATTGATCTTATTCCGGGGGCTATTCTACCTAATAAGGTAGCATATATAATGAGTCCTAAGGAGCATGAAGAACTTCAAAGGAAAGTTGATGAATTGGTGAAAAAAGGGTTAATCCGGGAGAGCATGAGTCCTTGTGCGGTTCCAGCCTTGTTAGTGCCTAAGAAGGATGGTTCTTGGAGAATGTGCGTAGACAGTTGCACCATCAACAAAATCACAATGGACTATCGCTTTCTTATTCCAAGGTTAGATGATTTACTTGATCAATTGTGTGGTGCTTATATTTTCTCAAAAATTGATTTGAGGAGTGGCTATCACCAAATAAGAATGAGACTCGGAGATGAGTGGAAAACAACATTTAAAACTAGTTAAGGCTTATATGAATGGTTGGTTATGCCATTTGGGCTATCTAATGCTCCTAGTACCTTTATTAGATTTATGAATCACATACTTAAGCCATGCATTGGAATATTTGTTGTAGTTTATTTTGATGATATATTGGAATACAACAAGAGCGAAAAGGAGCATATGAATCATCTAAAAGAGATCTTTCTTATTTTGAGGCATCAAAAGCTTTATGCTAATCTAAAGAAGTGTGATTTCTTTACTTCTAGTGTGGTGTTTTTGGGGTATGTTGTTTCAAAAGATAGAACCATGATGGATCAAAATAAGGTAGAGGCTATTCTCAGTTGGCCAACACTTCGTTGCATGATGTGAGGAGTTCCATGGCTTAACTTTGTTTTACAGAAGATTTATCAAGGGTTTCAGCTCTATTGTCGCTCCAATCACTGAATGTATGAAATGTGATAAATTCAAATGGACAAGTGAAGCTAACGATGCTTTTCAGCTTTTGAAAAGAAAAGTTATTGAAGCTCCTATCTCAGTTCTACCAAATTTTGATAATGTGTTTGAAGTTGAATGTGATGCATCTAATGTGGGAATTGGTACTGTTTTGAGTCAAGACGGAAAGCCCATTGTATTTTTTAGTGAAAAACTGAATGATACGAGAAAGAAATACTCTACTTATGAAAAGGAGTTTTATGCGATTTATCGAGCTTTGTCTCATTGGAGTCAATATGTTCTTACCAAGCCATTTGTTCTATATTCTGATCATGCAGCATTAAAGTTCATTAATCGCTAGCATAAGCTAAACAAGAGGCATGCAGCTTGGGTGGAGTTTTTACAATCTTACAACTTTACAATCAAGCACAAATCTGGTGTTCAAAATGTAGTTGCTGACGCATTGAGCAGAAAGCATTCTTTATTATCAGAAATGGAAGTCAAAGTGGTTGGATTTGAAACATTCAAAGATCTATATGAGAATGATGTGGATTTTGGCAAAAATGGCAGAATTATAAATCAGGTTTCTTTCAACATTTTTTTATCTTTGATGGTTTCTTTTTCGAGCTAATGCTTTGTGTGTTCCATCTTGTTCTTTGAGACAAGTAATTCTAGCTGAAGCTTCTGGTGGTGTTTTGGGAGGACATTTCGATAGGGACAAGACTCTAGCTCTTGTTCAATCAAATTTCTACTGGCCTAAAATGTTTATATATGTGGATAGACATGTGAAGCAATGCTGATTGTGTCATTTGGCAAAAACAAGAAGTCAAAATTCTGGTTTGTACACTCCATTGCTAGTGCCAAATGCTTCATGGGAGGATACGAGTCTTGATTTTGTTTTGGGACTACCAAGAACTCAAAGGAACAATGATTCTATCATGGTTGTTGTTGATAGATTTTCAAAAATGTCTCACTTTGTTCCATGCAATAAATCTAATGATGCATCTCATATTGCTGATTTATATTTTAAGAAAATTGTTAAATTGCATGGTATTCCAAGAACTATGGTGTCTGATCGAGATTCAAAATTTGTTAGTCATTTTTTGAGAACGCTTTGGAGGAAGTTGGGTACTTCTTTGAATTTCAGCAGCTCGCATCATCCACAAACCGATGGGCAAACTGAGGTAACAAACCGAAGCTTGGGAAATTTGCTTAGAAGCTATGTTGGCAAGAATATTAAGCAATGGGATGTCATTCTTCCACAATTTGAGTTTGCCTACAATCGTTCTATGCATCATAGTATTGGTAAGAGTCCTTTTGAGGTAGTTTATGGTGCTAATCCTACTGGTCCTTTGGACTTAATCCCTCATTCTACAACAAAGCAATTTAGTGGAGATTCTGATGAAAGAGCTAAGCAGATAAAGAAGCTGCATGAGGGTGTGAAAGCAACCATTGAGAAATAAAATGAGAGGTACATGCAAGCTGCTAACAAACACAGAAAACTTGTGGAGTTTAATGCAGGTGATTTGGTCTGGATTCATCTAAGGAAGGAGAGATTTCCGCCGGGAAAATTTGGAAAACTGAAATCTAAGGCTGATGGTCCATTCAAGGTGCTTAAAAGAATTGGCAAAAATGCTTATGAGATTGAGCTACCTAAAGATTACAGAGTATCCCCAACATTTAATGTGGCTGATTTAAGTCCTTTTTATAATCATGATGACGAAACAAATAAGAACTTAATGACAAGTCTTTTTCAACCAGGGGAGATTGACACGGGAGTGTCTAATTTGCTACAATCTGTTCATATGGACCATACTGATAATATGATATTTTTTTCAGCCAACAATATTGCTACATAATCTTCAACTCAGCCTACTCAGATAAGATAGCTCATCAGCATATTCCTTGCACAAAGGAATACATTAATGGAGTTGGTTGGCAGTTGTAAAGCTATATCCTGGTGCTTTTCTTCATGGCTAAGGAATACATTAATGGAGTTGGTTGGCAATTGTAAAGCACTTTATTTTGAAATTTCCTATGCATGAAGGGTTGTTTAATGCACTAGTATTTATTTTGGGATTTAGGGCTTAGAAAGGACTTTAGAAACTGAGGATATTGACAGAAGCTCTCTTGGAGTGCTCTTTTGAACTCTGTATCTCTGGGATGCGTCCTTGAGTGGTGAGTCTTTTGCTTGCAGTTCTGTATCCTTGTTTATTATCATTAGGGTGGTGATCTTCTGTATCCCTTTTGATTTTAAACTTGGTGGTGAGCTATTTTTTTGTTTTTATCAAAGTTTCATCAAGAGTTCGTTCCTTGTCTTCTGTGACATTTTCTATCTACACAACTGTTCTATCGATTTTCATTCGAAATCCATTATGTATTTTTACCCTCCCCGGTATCACTCAATCTAGCCCAATATTATTGTTGGATTTGAGCCCAAATATTGATTGAACTAAACTAGGCTTGATTAATCTAGATTAATTCAGGGTGATTCTGAATTGATTGACTTATTCAAGTTAGTTTAACCTAAATTGAACATAATCTAGTCCAAATTATACTAGTCTAGGGTGGTTCCAAACTAGTTAGATAAGGATTAGAGATCGGTTCAGTTAGGTTCTAGTAAATTAAGTTCAATTGGATCGATTGAACTAGAGTTCAAGTCAATTGAGGTATAAATTATATTATTTGATATTAATGATATTTAAAAGAGACATTTTAAATGTGTTATTTCATCACGATATGGACATAACCAGTGTGAGATTATGTTATTTCTCTTGCTAGAGTAGGTAGGGTGATTCCCTTCGAGGATTAGCGGGCCGTCAGACATGGCGGCTGGACAATTCCTCCATCCGCTGTTGGGAGAAACGTGTCCCCACTTTGGCGGGTGTGGGACACCACTCCATCCACTGTTGGGAGTGTGATATGAGTTTGCCTCCATCCATTGTTGGGAGAACACAAACTCATCCCGCAAGATAAAGCATCTCCATCCACTGTTGGGGGAGTGCTCTTTCAGGTATTTGATATACGCCAATGGGATGATTGAATTTTGATTATATATCCATTTTGAGTTGACTTTTGGGATTCCTACTCAACATTATTAAATTTCTTTATTTTTTATTTTCAGAGCAATAGAGCAACCTCCCTCTAGCACTAAATCAGATTCCAAAGGAGAGCGGGCCTTCCTCTACCGCTAGGTAGAGCCGCTTGGATGATTCTTGAAGTTAACATCACTATGTTTATTTTTCTATATGTGATTTGATGAATAAATGAATTGTAATAAATGTTTATGAATGATGAATAAAGTGATGTTTATCTAGTTGGCCGGAATGTGTGGAAAAATATGAAAAAAAAAATCCATGATGTGACATCTTTTTATGGTATCAAAGTATGGTCCAGGGCCTGTAGGTGTATTGTTGGGAAATCATGGGGGCGACATCATATGCGCAGCGGAAGAACAAGAAAACAAAAATCCCCGATTCCCAAAAAATGTTGTTTAAGTCGTCATGCGAAGATTGGAAAAAAAAAAATCCAGAAAACACAAAACTGCGTGTATAGAGATTTTGTTACCTAGGGAGATCAGTATATCCCTGTTTCCTTGCAGATCCTTAGGAGAGGGTGAAGGAGGTCAAGCGTCCTCCTCTCTAGCGGTGATCCACACAGCAGGGTTTGCGGCGACCCTCCTCAAAACTCTAGGCCTCGAGGTGGAGAGGGAGAGGAGAATAGGAAAGGCAAGCAAAGACTCTAGCCTATGAGGCGGTGAATCCCTCCTATTTATAGAGATCCCGTGTCAAACCCTAATGGGTCCTTCCCTAGTGGGTATTGGATCTGCATCCAATAAGACAAAGGGCTCCGGGATATCTCATATCAGAACCTCTACTCATCGCATAATGCCTACCATATGTGTGTGACCCTCTAGGCCCAATATCGGGCTGGCCGTGAGTCATACTGTCGAACTCCTTCTAACTTTCATTGAATTATTATCTCTGTAATAATTCACTTTCGACTCATCGACTTCACGGGGCATACTAGGCCACTCTGCCAGTAGTCCCCGGACGATCTGAGGGAATCCAATCCATTGGACTGTCTATCCTCGATTCAGAAGTACCTATAGTCCCTCATCCATCTAATATCCCGAGGACCGTATATCGAGCATGGTGTTGTCGGACCCATACGATTTCTACTCGAAGTCTCGCTCTAATCGGATTCTCCGGGAGAACTCTTTCTCTCTCAACCCGAATGACCATGGCCGGGGATTTGTTTGAGCAAGAACACATGGGATATTCCTCTCATCATGGCAGAGAGTGGATGATCATCTATCGACACTCAATAGCCCTCGTAAGGTCAACTACCACTCCCAATGACCCGGTTGTACTAGATGGGACAGCCAAACCTATAAGTGCGGTATCAAAGAGTGGAGCACTCATACTGGGACATCCTTGGTGTCTCAAGTCTAAGGACCAGATACACCACTGGGACTACGGAATCATTTGTCGACAATAAGGCATCATCAACCATCCAAGCATTCCGTAAGCAGATCAATCGGTGAACTCATTCTCCAATGAGCACCTATCTTGTATCCCTAGTGTCCCTACACGAGCAGCTATGAGACCAGCTGCATCCATCATATGGACGGGTATACAACACACCCGGTCTATCCGGTTATCACGATGTCCCTCTCGAGTAACCTATGGTAGGGATTATTTAGGATATGTGTTTAAAGGTGAATCGATCTCATTATCGTGATCTCATCACGATCCGATTCCCATTGCACAAATCCAAGGACATCACAATATATATATGCATTTATGCAATAGTTATAAAGTGATATACACCAAAATATAATAAGCAAAAAGATTCTGTATCAAGTCACACGTGCCATCACTCACGTGATTGGCTTGCTGGGCACCTATGACTAGCAATCTCCCACTTGACCTAAAGCCAATCACCTATGTGTTTGATCCCCATCAGACTCTTGTGACGCTCAAAGACAAAATGAGACAATGGCTTTGTTAGTGGATCTGCAATGTTATCTTCGGATGGAACTCTTTCCACTGCTATATCTCCTCGGGTCACGATCTCTCTGATAAGGTGGAACCTCCTCAGAACATGCTTAGATTTCTGATGAGACCTAGGTTCGTTTCGCTTGAGCAATTGCCCGGATTGTTGTGCAATATAGGGAGATCGGCTCCTACCGCTACAACACGACTCCCAAATCTATGATGAACTTCTTCAACCAGACTCCCTCCTTTGCTGCATCGATGCAGCAATGTACCTCCGCCTCGTGGTCGAGTCGGCAGTGGTATCTTGCTTGGAACTCTTCCAAAGCCACTTTGCTCCTCCATTCAAGGTGTACACATACCACGAATTGACTTGCTATCATCGACATCGGTGAAAACTTGAGTCGGTGTAGCCTTCAACCTTAAGGCTATTACCTCTATATACTAGTAAAAATCCTTAGTCCTTCTCAAGTACTTAAGGATACACTTTATTGCTTTCTAGTGCTCCAAGCACGGATCCGCTGATACACCCTTCGTGACACTCGAGCATGCGCTATATCGGGCTTAGTACATAGCATGGCATACATGATAGACCCTATTGCTGAGGCATAAGGTATCATATCCATGTTAAGCCCTTTCTTCCGGAGTCTTTGGGGACATACTGGAGAAAGCGATATCCCATGTCTCATCGGTATGAGACCTCTCTTGGAATTTTCCATGCCAAACCTTTTTTGACAATAGTTTCTATGTGTACTGGACTGGGAGAAACCAAGCATCCTCTTGGATCTATCTCTATAGATTCTAATCCCCAAGTTATAAGATGCTTCCCTAAGTCCTTCATGGAGAAGTGTCTAGATAACCAAGCCTTTCTTGTGGACAGCATTCCTATGTCATTCCCAATGATGAGGATGTCATCCACATATAACACCAAAAGGTGATAGCGCTCCCACTTACCTTTTTGTATACACAAGGCTCATCTTCGTTCTTAACGAAGTCATAAGATCTGATTGCCTCATCATATCTTATGTTCCAATTTCGAGAAGCTTGCTTTAGTCCATAAATGGATCTAAGCAACCTACACACCTTATCTGGGCAGTTCTTGGACACGAATCCCTCAGGTTGCATCATAAACACCTCCTCCTCGAGGTTCCCGTTGAGGAATGCAGTTTTCACAACCATCTGCCAGATCTCATAATCATAGTGTCTTTGCAATAGCCAATAGAATTTCGATGGATTTTAGCATTGCTCTGGTGAGAAAGTTTTGGTCGTAGTCAACACCTTGCCTTTGACGATACCCCTTAGCCACTAGCCTTGCTTTATAGGTCTCTACCTTTCCATCTACTCCAATCTTTTTCTTAAAGATCCACTTGCAACCGATGGGTACAATACCTTCGGGCGCATCAACTGGGTTCCAAACCTTCTCACCCGTAGCATGTTAGGATCAAGAGCACTAAGAGGGGTGAATTAGTGCAGCGGAAAACTTTCTACGATTAAAACGAAACTGTGTTCAAATGATAAAAACGATTTATGTTTGAAAGTCAATCTATGAAGGCAGTTTGCAGTTATGATGAAAACCAGAATATAAGCGCAAACTGAAATACGATGTTCGTACGAAGAAACTGATTTATGTCTAAATGCTGATTCGTAAATCACTTGATTAGGCGAGATGCTGTTTAAGCAAGGGTATAAAGGCAGTTTGAAGTTATGGTAAAAATCAAAACGTAAACGTAATCTGAAATATAATAATCGTACGAAAAAGCAGATTTACGTCTAAACACAGATTCGAAAAGTGCAAAGCTTGAAACCCGATCGTATATGCGCAGAAAGCAGTAAGCTTCAGAGGAGGTTTGCAATAAAGATAATATGCTCAAAGTAAATACAAACCGAGATTTAGAGTGGTTCGGTCGATCTTGACCTACTCCACTTTTGGCTTCCTCCACCAGCGAGGGTCACCGGCGTTAACTAGAGGCCTTCCTTCAATAGGCGAGAAGGCCAACCACCCTTTACAGTTTCACTCCTTTTGATGGGCTTAGGAGACAACCCTTATAGAAATTTTTCTCTCTCTTTACAACTCAAAACTTTGAAGAACAGAGGGAGGAGAACTTTTGGCCTTTACAACAATTTAGAGCTCTAAGAATCACAGAAAGAGATCAAGATTTGAGTATGTCTGTTCTGTTTTTTCTGTGCTGAATGGGTGGGGTATTTATAGGCCCCAACCCAGTTCAAATTTGGAGGTCAAAACTATCAAATCCCGTATTTCCGGGATGGGTTGCACCTCGATTGGGGCGGGTTGCATCGCTGCATCGAAGCTCGAAAGGACCGAGCACAGGCGGTGCTACCTCACTATCAGGGGAGGTTGCACCGCCCAGTCTCGCTTGGAGACTGAGCCCAAGCGGTTGCATCGCCTGGCAGAGCTCGAGGACCGAGCTCAGGCGGTGCTACCTCTCTATTAGGGGAGGTTGCACCGCCCAGTCTCGCTCGGAGACTGAGCTCAGGCGGTTGCACCTCCTGGCTGGGGCGGTTGCACCGCCCAGTCTCCCTGGGAGACTTAGCCTAAGCGGTGCTACCTCCTAGCTTGGGCGGTTGCACCGCCCAGTGCATTCAGGGTCCGAATGGGTAGATCCATTCGGCCCAACTTGGGTTTTCAAGGGCCCAATTGCCCCAAGATTAAGTTAATGGGATCACCTCCCATTTCCAACTTAATCATTGTGCTAACTACGATAAATCCTAAGACAATTTCTGCAGCTTGCTCCGGAACGTCAATCGCTTCTTCCGGCGAGTTTCCGGCGAACTTCCGTCGATCAACCGATGAACCCTCGGTGACGCTCCTGCGAACTTTCGGCAAACTCCTGGACTTGCGATGATCCACTTGGCGAGTTCTGACGAGCTTCTTTTGGCAAGCTTATGGACTTCTCGGATTTGTTCCCGCAGAACCTCCGACGATTGTCCGAACTTCCATCGAACTCTCGAACTCCCAATGTGATCATTGTCTTGACTCCGGCGCAACTCCTGCTGCATGTCTAACTTTCATCGTAGTTAATCCTACACACTTATCTCAACACATAGATTAGACAACAAATGACAATTGACTTCATCATCAAAATCCGAGATTCAACATAGCAATGCTAAAATCCATCAGAATTCTATTGGCTATTGCAGCACAATATGATTATGATATCTGGCAGATGGATGTGAAAACCGCATTCCTCAATGGGAACCTCGAGGAGGAGGTGTATATGATACAACCTGAGGGATACGTGTCCAAGAACTGTCCAGATAAGGTGTGTAGGTTGCTTAGATCCATTTATGGATTAAAGCAAGCTTCCCAAAGTTGGAACATAAGATTTGATGAGGCAATCAGATCTTATGACTTCGTTAAGAACGAAGATGAGCCTTGTGTATACAGAAAGGTAAGTGGGAGCGCTATCACCTTTTTGGTGTTGTATGTGGATGACATCCTGATCATTGGGAATGAAGTAGGAATGCTATCCATAGTATAGACTTGGATATCTAGACACTTCTCCATGAAGGACTTAGGGGAAGCATCCTATATTTTGGGGATTAGAATCTATAGAGATAGATCCAAGAGGATGCTTGGCTTGTCCCAGTCCAGGTACATAGAAACCATTGTGAAAAGGTTTGGCATGGAAAATTCCAAGAGAGGTCTCATACCGATGAGACATGGGATATCGCTTTCTACGAGTATGTCCCCAAAGACTCCAGAAGAAAGGGCGAACATGGATATGATACCTTATGCCTCAGCAATAGGGTCTATCATATATGTCATGCTATGTACTAGGCCCGATATAGCGCATGCTCGAGTGTCACTGGCGGTATCGGCGGATCCAGGCTTGGAGCACTGGAAAAAGAGTAAAAGTGTATCCTTAAGTACTTGAGAAGGACTAAGGATCTTTTTCTAGTATATGGAGGTAATAGCCTTAAGGTTGAAGGCTACACCGACTCAAGTTTTTTAGTCGATGTCGATGATAGCAAGTCGAATTCAGGGTATGTGTACACCTTGAATAGAGGAGCGGTGTCTTTGGAAGAGTTCCAAGCAAGATACCACTGTCGACTTCGACCACGAGGTGAAGTACATTACTGCATCAGATGCGACAAAGGAGGAGTTTGGGTGAAGAAGTTCATCACAGATTTTGGAGTCATGTCTTGCAGTAGCTTAAGAGCCGATCTCCCTATATTTGACAACAACAACGGGCGATTGCTCAAGCAAAGGAACCTAGGTCTCATCGAAATCTAAGCAAGTTCTGAGAAGGTTCCACCTTATCAGAGAGATCGTGACCCGAGGAGATGTAGTAGTGGAAAGAGTTCCATCCGAAGATAACATTGCAGATCCACTAACAAAGTGGTTGTCTCAGATTTGTTTTGAGCGTCACAGGGGTTTGATGGGGATCAGACACATAGGTGATTGGCTTTAGGTCAAGTGGGAGATTGCTAGTCATAGGTGCCCAGCAAGCCAATCACGTGAGTGATGGCACGTGTGACTTAATATAGAATCTTTTTGCTTATTATATTTTAGCATATATCACTTTATAACTATTGCATAAATGCATACATATATTGTAATGTCCTTGGATTTGTGCAATGGGAATCGGATCGTGATGAGATCACGATAGTGAGATCGATTCACCTTTAAACACATATCCTAAATAATCCCGGTCATAGGTTTTCGAGAGGGACATCGTGATAACCGGACAGATCGGTGTCTTTGTATACCGTCCATATGATGGATGCAAATTTGGTCTCATAGCTGCTTGTGTAGTGACACTAGGGATATGATACAGGTGCTCATTGGAGAATGAGTTCATTGATTGATCCGCTTACGGAAATCTTTGGATGGTTGATGATGCCTTATTGTCGACAAATGATTCAAGTAGTCCTAGTGGTGTACACGGTCCTTAGACTTGAGACACCAAGGATGTCCTGTATGAGTGCTCCACTCTTTGATACCGAGACTTATAGGTTTGGCTATCCCAGATCTAGTACAACCGATCATTGGGAGTGGTAGTCGACCTTTACGAGGGCTATTGAGTGTCGATAGAGGATCATCCACTCTGGCATCATGAGAGGAATATCCCATGTGTTCTTGCTCGGACAAATCTGGCGGGGTCATTCGGGTTGAGAGAGAAGAGTTCTCAGGAGAATCCGATTAGAGCGAGACTCGATAAGAAACCGTGTGGGTCCGACAACACCATGCTCGATATATGGTCTTTGGTATATTAGATGGATGAGGGACTATATGTACCACGATGGCGAGGACGAGACAGGTCCAATGGATTGGATTCCCCCATCGTGCGGGGACTACTGGCGTAGTGGCCTGAAATGCGTGTAAATGAGTCGATGAGTCGAGTGAATTATTACAGAGATAATAATTCACTGAGTTAGAAGGAGTTCTGATAGGTATGACTCACGACCAGCTCGATATTGGGCCTAGAGTATCACACACATATGGTAGGCATTGCGATGTATAGAGGTTCGGATATAAGATATCCGACGGAGCCCTTGTCTTATTGGATGCAGATCCAATACCCACTAGAGGAGGACCATTAGGGTTTGACAGGGGACCTCTATAAATAGGAGGGATTCAGAGCCCCATGGGCTAGAGAGCTTTTGTTTGCCTTTTCCTATTCTCCTCTCCATCTCCACCTCAGAGTAGGTCTGGAGTTTTGAGGAGCGTCGTCGCAACCCTGCTGTGTGGATCACCGCTAGAGAGGAGGACGCTTGACCTCCTTCACCCTCTCCTAAGGATCTGCAAGGAAACGGGGATATACGATCTCCCTAGGTAACACAATCTACTCTATACGCAGTTTCATGTTTCGTGGATTTTTGCATACCAATCTTCGCACGACGACGAACATCTCTTTGGGAATCGGGGATTTTGTTTTTCTTGTTCTTCCGCTGCGCATATGATGTCGCCCCCAAGGATTTCCTAACATTATCTCTACGAACAGACTTTTGAAATCTTCACAGATCATAAGAGTCTCAAATATATTTTCACACAGAAAGATTTAAATATAAGACAAAGAAAATGGTTGGACTTTCTAAAGGATTATGATTTTAAGCAGAAATACCTATAGTCTTGTAGCCTACATGAATATTCAAATAAATTCTATGATGACGGAGTTGGTAGACTTAAAACTTAAACTTTTATTGGAGACAAATTAAGGTTTTCTTGCGTGTCTGATGGCATAATCATATTTGGTAGAAAAGTTTAAAGAACGTCAGAAGGAAGATACATATCTTCAGATGATAGTTAATGAGATAGCTCAAGGATCTAGACCTGAATTCCTCTAAGCCGAAGATGGTTCTATTACATTTTGTAATCAACTTTGTGTTCCGGAAAGCCATCCAGTAAAGATGCAATTATTGGGGGAGGTACATAGATCAAAATTTAATATCCATCCCGGGACCACTAAGATGTATCGAGATTTACGCCAAAACTACTTGTGGCGTGGTATGAAGAGAGATATAGCAGAGTTTGTTTCTAAATGTTTGATATGCCAATAGGTGAAGATAGAACAACGAGTACCAGTGGGAAAGTAAGAGCAAGTCACTATGGATTTTGTGATAAGATTACACAAGATGACGAAAGGATATGATAGAATTTGGATAGTAGTAGACAGACTTACTAAATCTGCTCATTTCCTCCCTATTAACAAGAATTATTTATTGGATAAACTAACAAACTTATATATTAGGGAAATTATTCGATATCATGGGGTGCCAGTTAGCTTTATCTCAAATAGAGATCCAAGGTTCAACTTTAAGTTTTAGGGGAGTCTACAAAAATCTTTGGGCATGCAGTTAAAGTTTAGTACAGCTTTTCACCCTCAAAATCATGACCAATCTGAAAGGACAATACAAACTCTTGAAGATCTCTTAAGAGCATGTGCTTTGGACTTTGGTGGGATTTGGGATATGCACTTACACCTAATTGAGTTTTTCTATAATAATAGTTATCACTCTAGCATACAAATGGCTCCATTTGAAGCTCTTTATGGAAGAAAATGTAGATCACCTGCATATTGGGATGAGGTAGGAGAACGGAAGCTTTTGGGGCCTCAATTAATTCAGAAAGGTGCTGATAATGTTTGAATTATACGCCAAAGATTATTAATAGCTCAAAGTCATTAGAAAAGTTATGTAGATCGAAGGCGAAGAGATCTAGAGTTTGAAGTTAGTGAGCATGTCTTCTTAAAAGTGTTGCCAACCAAGAGGGTTATGAGGTTTGGCCAAAGGGGGAAGTTAGCCCCAAGATTCATTAGCCCATTTAAGATCTTACAAAAGGTTGGGCCAGTGGCATACAGATTGGCATTGCCCCCGGCTTTGGTTGGCATCCATGATGTATTCCATGTGTCCATGTTTCGAAGATATATGAAGGATCCATCACATGTCATATCTTACCAACCTCTACAACTAAGAGATGATGCTACTTTTGGAGAACAACCAACCCAGATCTTGGAAATGAAAGAACATGTTTTAAAGAATAAAATTATACCTTTGGTAAAGATTTGTTAGCAACACCATTCAAACCAAGAGGCAATATGGGAAAGAGAAGAAGATATGCGAGAGCAGTATCCTATCTATTCTATTAAGGTGAGCTAAATTTAGGAACCAAATTTCCTATAGGAGGGGAGAAATATAATCAAATCAAATAATTAAGTTAGGAATTAATATATTTCCTTACTTAGCATTATAATTTAGGAAATCTTAATATATTTCCTTATTTGTTAATGTGAATTAGGAAATAACAATTAAGCATTCTAAATAGGATGAGATCATATTTATTAGTATATTAAATAGAAATAATCTATATTAAATAAATATAAAAATAAAAATAAATTTTTTTTAATGGAGGCTCACCTCCTCCTATTTAAGAGGAGGGATTTCTCTCCTTCGTTCCTCACTTAGCCAAGCCCAATAGCGGGAGGAACGAGGGGTTACACCCCGTTGACGAGAGATAGGTTTCCTTGCCTTTCTTAAATATAAAAGTTTTAGTTTTTATTTTAATTCTTTAAATGTTGAAAGTTTTATATTTTAAAAAATATATCAATTCTTTAAATATTAATTTTTTTATTATTGTATTAAAGTAATTAGTTAAAGTTTTTATAATATTCTTTTATCCATAATTAAGATTTTTATTGTATATTTAAATATGCAAAAATTTTATATGTTTTATATGATATTTCGTGACATTATAGTTCATCTTTAATCTTATCTGGATTAAAATCTTGTTAGATTAAAATATGTTATCTAAAATCTTGTTTGATATTCTTTAATCTGAAATTTAAAATATATTATTCTGAATGATTTAAAATTTGACTAGAATATGTTCAAATTCTATATATGTTGAAAGCATGATTTCTATTTGAATTTAGAAGGTTATTTCCTTGTATTAAAACTTATCTCCCAATCTATCTTTTAATGTGTTATGATTTCTATTCAAATTTAGAATGTTATTTCATTGTATTAAAACTTTTCTCCTTATCTATTTTTTAATACATTATTATATTTTTATTTATATTGTTAATGGATATATGTTGTGGTATGAAATTGGATATTAATTAAAATGAAATTGCTCACAGGCCAAGCCCAACCCACGGGTCGGACCTTGGCCCATAGGCTAACCCAGCCCAACCATCATAGGCGGTCACATGCGACGCACATGACCAGTCCATGGGCCAGGGCTGGGCCAGCTTTGTGTGATGCATGCTCACTCATGTATAATGCATATAACCAGAAGATGGGCTGGCTCAATCTAGCCCAATATTATTGTTGGATTTGAGCCCAAATATTGATTGAACTAAACTAGGCTTCATTAATCTAGATCAATTCAGGGCGATTCCAAATTTATTGACTTATTCAAGTTAGTTTAACCTAAATTGAACCTAATCTAGTCCAAATTATACTAGTCTAGAGTGGTTCCAAACCAATTAAATAAGGATTAAAGATCGGCTCAGTTAGATTCTAGTAAATTAAGTTCAATTGGATCGATTAAATTAGAGTTCAAGTCAATTGAGAGCTAAATTGTATTATTTGATATTGATGATATTTGAAAGAGACGTTTTAAATATGTTATTTCATCTCGATATTGACATGACCAGTGTGAGATTATGTTATTTCCCTACCGAGAGTAGGTAGGGTGATTCCCTTCGGGGATTAGCGGGCCGTTAGATGTGGCGGTTGGATGGTTCCACCATCCGCTTTTGGGAGGAACGTGTCCCCACTTTGGCGAGTGTGGGACAGCACTCCATCTGCTGTTGGGAGTACGATATGAGTTTGCCTCCATCTACTGTTGGGGGAGTGCTCCTTCGGTTATTTGATATACACCAATCGGATGATTGAATTTTGATCATGTATTCATTTTGAGTTGACTTTTGGGGTTCCTACTCAGCATTACTGAATTTTCTTTGTTTTTAATTTTCAAAGCAACCTCCCTCTAGTACTAAATTAGATTCCAGTGGAGAGAGGACCTTCCTCTACCGCTATGTAGAGCCGCTTGGATGATTCTTGAAGTTAACATCACCATGTTTATTTTTCTATTTGTGATTTGATGAATAAATTAATTATAATAAATGTTTATGAATGATGAATAAAGTGATGTTTATCTACTTGGCCTGAAAGTATGGAAAAATATGAAAAAAAAAAATCCAGGATGTGACAGTACCACTGCCTAACACTAACACTAACATTGGGCGGTACCACCACTTGACAGTCTCGAAGACTGTGCCATGATGGTACCACCTATTGGGTCATTGTTTGGGCCTTTCACTTGGCCCAACATAGTCCATACATGGGCCCAACTGTCCCATAATTGGGTTGGCCCAATTTTAATCCTAATTATGTGCAAACTAAGCAAATCCGGTCTGATTAGTATAGGTTTCTTCCGGGGAGCTTCCATCGATCTTCCGGCGAACTTCCGATGATCTCTCGGCAATGTTCTAGTGGACTCCCGGAAAGCTCCTAGACTTCACGATGATCTTCTTGGCAAGTTCCGATGAGCTTCTTGGGTAAGCTCCTAGACTTCTCGGTCAATTCCGGTAAAACTTCTGACAAATGTCTGGACTTTTGATGAAATCTCAAACTCCCAACGAAGTCTTGTTCTTGACTCCGGGACTTTATTTTGCTATATGCTTTGTTCACTATCATATTTAATCATGAACAAATAAAACCTATGTCGATCTAGATAATTATTACAAAGCTTGAATCATATTGTCCGACATGTCATTGGTTCATCGACGCTTCGTCCGATTCTTCGGCACATCATCCTCTCTTGCGGCCTATTGCCCAATCGGCTAGTTGACCTCTGCAACTTTGATTTCCTTAGCATAATTTCTGCTATTCTTGGCCTAATGTCCAAACTCATGGTTCAAAGCCTTCTACCAATACTGTTAGGATCAGAGCGGCACTAAGAGGGGGGGGGTGAATTAGTGCAGCAGTAAAGTACGATAAACTTTCGACGATTTAAACACTTTCGAAAACTTCGTATGATAAAAGCAACGTTTTGTTTGAAACCGTTTTGATTGCGTTTTAACTTGAAGGCATACGTAAGAAGGAGACAAAGAAGTAGAGCATCAAAGTAATATAAATGACAATAAAATAAACGGAAACCGATTTATAGTGGTTCAGTCATGCGACCTATATCCACTTACGAAGCCTTCTTTGATGAGGCTCCCAACTTCCACTAGCAAATCACTTTGAAGGGGTAGGACAAATACCCCTCTTACAACCTTTTACAAGTGGTTCACTCACTTACCGATTTTCAAAGAGAAAGAGGGAGGTGAACACTCAAGCTATTGAAAACAAAAACTTGCTAAAAGCTTTACTAAGACTTTTATCTCAACCTCTTGCTTCTCAAAGGTTGTGATCTCAACTGAGAATTGAGGGGTATTTATAGGCCCCAAGAGGATTCAAATTTGGGCTCCAAATTTTGAATTCTCTTGGGTTTCCGAGCCTGGCGGTGCCACCGCCTATCGGTGGCAGTGCCACCGCCGGACCTCTCGGGTGCTGGGTGGTGCAACCGCTCAGTTCTCGAGTTCTGGGTGGTGCCACCACCTACACTATTTCAGCTCACTAGTTGGGCTCCAAACTTGGCCCAAACTAGTCCGAACTCGGGCCCAATTGGCCCCTACTTGGGTTTTAGGATTAACACCTAATCCTAACCCTAATTAACGTGCTAACTACGAATTTAAAGACATTTCCTAAGCTATTACAAAGTCCGCATGTCAAGACTTCTTTCGACTAGCTTCCGACGAACTTCTGGCGGTCTTCCGATAAACTCTCGGAAACCATTCTACGGACTCCCGGCAAGCTCCTATACTTCATGATTTGATCTTGGCGAGTTCCAACGAGCTTCTTTGGCAAGCTACGATCTTTCTCGGCAAGCTCTGCGAACTTCCAACGAACCTTCCGGAGAGCTTCTGAAAAACCCTTTGGCAAGCTCCCTACTCATTCTCGGCTAGTTCCGGTAGCATTCCCAACAAACCTTCGGACTTCCGTCGAACTCTCGAACTCCCAACGAATCCTTTACACTTGATTCCGACACTTTGTTTCACTTTATGTCTTTGTCATTATCGTAGTTATTCCTCCACACACAAACTAAAACTCTATTCGGATCTAGACAATTATTACAACGCGAATTGACATTCTGTTGCCCAGCACGTCATTGGTTGGCGCTTCGTTCGATTCTTCAACGCATCGTCCTCTCTAGCGGCTTGTTGCTCAATTGACGGTTGACCTCTGCAACCCCGATATCCTTGGCCCAATTCCGCTCTCCTTGGCCCGATGCCCGGCGTTCGAAGCGTTCTGCCGTCCAATATCCTGACGTGATCTCCTCTGATCTCCTCTGACACAACGTCAGTTCCTCCTGCGTTAGTTGTCTAATCCTGATCGAGTAGACCTTCATCACTCAAAAGACAATTAAACATCTAAACACAATCAATTAGTTTCATCATCAAAATCTGAGATTCAACAATCTCCCCCTTTTTGATGATGACAACTAATTGATGACTAACGGAGTTAACCTAAACTCCCCGGAGTTAACCTAAACTCCCCGGAGTTTAACCAAACTCCCACAATTAATATGCCATTGATAGAGCACTTGGTTTATCCCAAATCCAAGTAACATTCATCACATATTATGAAAAATATTTAAACCATCATGCAAATATAAAATATTCAATTCAATGCATGAAGTCATCAATATACTTCTCTCCCTATGTCATCAACAAAAAGGAGAAGTAGCTCTAGCTATTTTAAAAGATATGCATGATTTTACAACATGAAGCTAGATTTTCATCACAACATATAAGCACAAAAGCATAGCAAGATTCTTAAGTTCAATCATGGCAATTCAACACTTGAATTTTTGTGCAAGATTGCACTTTGCTTTTCTTTGCAAGTAACAATATTTATGATGTTTGATATAGCAAATTTCTTCATTACAATGATCAAGCTAGCAAATTCTTCATTCAAGTGTGCAAGCTAGCAATAACTTTCTCCCCCTTTGTCAATGTCAAAAAGAAGGAGAGGAACCAATGATTTAGACTTTTACATCAATTTTGTATCAATCAATATTTCAATCATCACATGATGCATACAAGACAAAAATGCAAATAAATCATTTCATGAAGGATATCAATGTAAAAACTCACCAAGGATTGTTAGGATCGGAGCGGCACTAAGAGGGGGGGGGGTGAATTAGTGCAGCGGTGAAGTGCGATAAACTTTTCACGATTTAAACACTTTTAAGAAACTTCGTACGATAAAAGCAACGTTTTCGTTTAAAACCGTTTCGATTGCGTTTTAACTTGAAGAGATAAGTAAGACAGAGACAAAGGAGTATAGCATTAAAGTGCAAATGGTTTGCAGTAATATAAATGACAATAAGTAAATGCAAACCGGAGATCACGCCGATTTTCTGATGGTTGGTCAAATGACCTACATCCACTTGCGAGGCCCCTCTTGATGAGGCTCCCACCTTCCACTAGCAAATCTCTTGAAAGGGAAGGGTAAATACCCTCTTACAACTTTTACAAGCGGTTCACTCTCTTACAGATTTTCAAAGAAGAAAGAAGGAGGTGAACACTAGCAAATTGAAAACAAGACTAGCAAAGACTCTTCTAAGACTTTTCTCTCAATCAATTGCTTCTCAAAAAAGTTGTCATCTCAGCTGAGATTTGAGGGGTATTTATAGGCCTCAAGAGAATTCAAATTTGGGCTCCAAAATTTGAATTCTCTTTAGGTTCGATCTTTGGCGGTGCCACCGCTTGTCGATGGCAAGGATGCCACCTTTGTCGATTCGACACTTCTAGTGGCTGGCGGTGCCACCGCCAATAAGCGGTGCCACCACCGCCCAGCTCTCGGGTGCTAGGCAGTGCCACCGCCTAGGCCAATTCAGCTCACTGGTTGGGCTCCAAACTTGGCCCAAACCAGTCCGAACTCGGGCCCAATTGGCCCCTACTTGGGTTATAGGATTAACACATAATCCTAACCCTAATTAACGTGCTAACTACGAATTTAAAGATATTTTCTAAGCTATTACAAAGTTCGTAAGTCAAGACTTCTTCCGGCGAGCTTCCGACGAACTTCCGACGGTCTTCCGATAAACTCTTGGAAACCATTCTGCGGACACCCGGCAAGCTCCTAGACTTCACGATTTGATCTTGGCGAGTTCCAATGAGCTTCTTCGGCAAGCTCCGATCTTTCTCAGCGAGCTCCACGAACTTCCAACGAACCTTCTGGCGAGCTTCCGAAAAACCCTTCGACAAGCTCCCTACTCATTCTCGGCTAGTTCCAGCAGCATTCTCGACGAACCTTCAAACTTCCGTCGAACTCTCGAACTCGCAACAAATCCTTTGCGCTTGACTCCGACACTTTGTTTCGCTTTATGTCTTCATCATTATCGTATTTAATCCTGCACACATAAGCCAAAACTCTACTCTGATCTAGACAATTATTATAACGCGAATTGACATTCTGTTGCCCGACACGTTATTGGTTAGCGCTTCGTCCGATTCTTCAGCGCATCATCCTCTCTTACGGCTTATTGCCCAATCGACGGTTGACCTCCGCAACCCGAATATCCTTGGTGCAATTTCACTCTCCTTGGCCCGATGCCCGATGTCCGAAGCCTTCTGCTGTCCAATATCCTGACGTGATCTCTTCCGGCGCAACGTCAATTCCTCTTGCGTTAACTGTCTAATCCTGATCGAGTAGACCTGCATCACTCAAAATGCAGTTTAAATTATAAACACATATCAAGTGGTTTCATCATCAAAATACGAGATTTAACAAGGATCACATCTTATAGTCGTAAATCATGATATCATTATGTGATACATCATGAGATGATAATTTCTCATATCAATGAAAGATATCAATTGTTAAACATGATATGATAATAGTCTCAAAAATTTCAATTTGCGATACATGTGATACATTACGATACACTAAAAAATTAAATGCGATGCTTTTAAGGATATCAACCTATTTTTTATACAAAGCATGGCAAGAGCAATTTTGTTGCAAGTTTTCTAAATTTTGCACTTTTTGCTTCTTTCGATAGGCAAGATCTTTCTTCTTTTTTTGAGAAGTGCAAGCTTGCAAGTTTTACTTCCTTAGCATGCTAGGAAGTTTACTTTCATTTTCAATGCACAAGCTAGCAAAACCTTCTCTCCCTTTATCAAAGTCAAAAAGAAAGGGAGGACTCAATGGCTAAAAATTTCTACCATTAAACAAGCTAAATATGCAAAGAATTCATGAAATATATCAATAAGGATCAATTCATGAATACCAAAGATATGATTCATGGTTCATTAAAATTTTTCTTAATAAGTTCACGATCAAGATTCATATAATTCATAATAAAGCAAATTGATGTACAATCATCACATAAGGCATACAAGGCAAAGAAATCTTGTTATTTCTATATTATGAAATATGATATCAAGGCTCATGATTCATCTGAAAAGATATAGCACAAAGAGCAACTTGAAACATTCTTATCAAGATCACATTTTAAAATATTCCAAGTATCAAGTGTTTAGAGATAAAAAGTTCAATACATTGTATGAAAAAATTATAATATCAAGTTTTATCATCATGCAATGTAGCAATTAAAGATTTGCAAGTTTAGCATTTTTGCTTTTCTTGAGATAGCAACTGTTTGCTTCTCTACAAGCTAGCAATTTTTACGATATGCAAGTTTTACTACATACAAGCTAGCAAATTTAAAGGTTTACAAGTTTTTGCATTTTCTTGACTTGTGCAAGCTAGCTAATTTCTTTTTGAGATGACCCTTTACATCAATTCAAGATAGCACATTAGCAACTCTTTCTCCCCCTTTGTCATTGGCAAAAGGAAAGGAAGATTCAAGTCATGAATATCAAAATAATAATTTTATCATGAATATTTCATCATTGCGTGCATCATTATCATATGTTAAAGTATTGCATACATAATGCCAAATCATCATATATATTTTTAAAACATATAAACTCATCATTATATGCCTGATTCCAAATCATCATTCATATTATTTCAATCATTGTTTCAATCATCACTATAACTCATCATACACAAAATGTAAAATCATCTAACATGATACAAACATTTATTTTCAAAATATTTATCACTATTTTCATGTATGATAATAAAGTATTCATGATACACATTATATGCATATATCATCACAATAAAAAGTAATTGCATGCATAATTTCAAATCATAAATGTTTCAAATCATGATGGTATTAACTTGTCAAATTTTATCCTACCATTCATGATCATAACTTTTCATCAAAACAAATTAATGAATATTTCATGTATTCATATCATCACATAAGGAATATCAAGGAGAAACTAATTGGGTGATGAGATAAACATTTCATGAATACATAAAAATCATACCACAAAATATTAGAATATGTGAATGGCAAAAGACATGATTTCTTTTTGAAAAGCCTCATAAATAATCAAAGGAAAATCTTAGGAGATCAAATAATAAGAGATTTTTAAATAAAATTTTAAGTTAAGAATTTTCAAAATGGATATTCTCTTTAGTAAATCACAAAAGGAAATGTAGGAGAAAAAGATTTCAATTCATGCATAAGAACACTTATGATTCATATTGAAAATTTTCTCAAAATGTAAGAGAATAAAGAGTAAGAAATCTTGATTCATAAAGGATTTCATGTTATAAATTTCAAGAGATCAAGATCATGATTTCGATAAAAATTTATTCAAATTTAAATCATCAAAATTATTATCAAAATCCAAGAGATTCACAAAGATGATACAAATGGATTCATCAAAATCAGTAAGATTGAGCAAAATAAATTTCAAGAATGTTTTCCTCTTTTCGGTTGTTTCAAAACATATGATTTTGTTTTATTTATGCCAAATAAAAACATATATCATGTTTAAAACCGAAAGTGTAAGATTTGTTACAACAAAGATTAATAAGGCACTTTCATTATAGTAAAAATTAATAATCCATAAATCACAAGATTCATCATGCATAATTTCAAATTTTATTAAGTATGATCAATATGCATGACATAAAATCATCAAGATACACATGCATGGATTAATCCTAAGCATTATCACATATCATATAATTATCATTCCTAATGTTGCATACATCATTCAACATTTCAAAACATAACATGCATGAAACCTTAGCAATATACTTTTCATGATCAATTTTTTTAATTTTTCAAAAGATGCTAAAAAGAAAAAGATGATATAATTTTTGAAAAATATTTTTTTATTTCCTATTCCAACTATCTAAATTAAGCACTCATGAAAAAGTTCAAGTACTTTCAAAATAATTCAAGAGAGTTGAGTTACTTACCTTGTAGTCGAAGCCCATCAAAGCCCAATTCGTCGTTTCACCTTTGGAAGTTCTTGATTCATCCTTGGTTGCCTTCCTCTTCTTTGGTCTCTTCCTCCGTTCAAGTTCATTGTTTATTTTAGATTTTTTTTAATGAACTTCTTAAGATTTAGTGTTCGAAGTTCAAGTTCATCATTGTCCTCATCAATTGAGTCATCGCTCAAGTGGTATTCATTTGTCTAGAGTTCTAAATCCTTCCTATTCTTTGGAAGGTGGTTCAAGTGCTCATCGGGTTCAAAATGTTCCAAAAGTGTCATTTCATAGGTCATTAATGACCCGATTAATTCTTCTAATGGAAAATCATTTAAATTTTTTATCTCTTATATTACGGTTATTTTAGAATCCCACCTTTTTCGAAGGGATCTTAAGATCTTACTTACGAGATCAAAATTCAAAAAAGATTTACCAAGAACTCTTAGATTATTGATGACATCCGTGAAACGGGTGTATATGTCGCCTATAGTCTCGCTTGGTTGCATTCAAAAAAGCTCAAAATCATGCAATAAAATGTTAATTTCGAGTCTTTGACTCTACTAGTTCCCTCGTGCATGATTTCAAATGTTCGCCAAATATCAAAAGCCGTTTCGCACGTAGAAATCCGATTGAACTCGTTTTTGTCTAAAGCGCAAAATAAGGCATTCATAGCCTTTGCGTTTAAAGAAAAATACTTCTTCTCCAAATCTGACCATTCGTTCATCGGTTTAGAGGGAAGTTGAAAACCGTTTTCAATAATATTCCATAAATCCAAATTCATAGAAATCAAGAAAACTCTTATTCGAGTTTTCTAATATGTGTAGTCTAATCCGTTAAACAACGGTGGACGAACAACCGAAAAGCCCTCTTGAAAGCCATGAAAAGCCATTTCTCTCAGGTGTAAATACGAAATGAGAAATATCAGGCTCTGATACCAATTGTTAGGATCGGAGCGGCACTAAGAGGTGGGGGTGAATTAGTGCAGCGGTAAAGTACGCTAAACTTTCGACGATTTAAACACTTTCGGAAACTTCGTATAATAAAAGCAATATTTCGTTTGAAACCATTTTGATTGCATTTTAACTTGAAGGCATACGTAAGAAGGAGACAAAGAAGTAGAGCATCAAAGTTAAGATGGTTTGCAGTAATATAAATGACAATAAGATAAATGCAAACCGATTTATAGTGGTTCGGTCATGCGACCTACATCCACTTGCGAAGCCTTCTTTGATGAGTCTCCCAACTTCCACTAGCAAATCACTTTGAAGGAGAAGGACAAATACCCCTCTTACAACCTTTTACAAGTGGATCACCCTCTTATAGATTTTCAAACAGAAAGAGGTCGGTGAACACTCAAGCTATTGAAAACAAAAACTTGCTAATGGCTTTGCTAAGACTTTCATATCAATCTCTTGCTTCTCAAAGGTTGTGATCTTAGCTGAGAATTGAGGGGTATTTATAGGCCCCAAGAGGATTCAAATTTGGGTTCCAAATTTTGAATTCTCTTGGGTTTTCGAGGCTGGCGGTGCCACCGCCGGACCTCTCGGGTGCTGGGCGATGCCACCGCTCAGTCCAGCGGTGCCACCACTCAATTCTCGGGTTTTGGGTGGTGCCACCGCCTAATCTAGTGGTACCACCGTCTACACTATTTCAGCTCACTGGTTGGGCTCCAAACTTGGCCCAAACCGGTTCGAACTCGGGCCCAATTGGCCCCTACTTGGGTTATAGGATTAACACCTAATCCTAACCCTAATTAACGTGCTATCTATGAATTTAAAGACATTTCCTAAGCTATTACAAAGTCCGTAAGTCAAGACTTCTTCCGGTTAGCTTCCGACGAACTTCCGGCGGTCTTCTGATAAACTCTCGGAAACCATTCTGCGGACTCCCAACAAGCTCCTAGACTTCACGATTTGATCTTGGCGAGTTCCGACGAGCTTCTTTGGTAAGCTACGATCTTTCTCGGCAAGCTCCGTTAACTTCCAACGAACCTTCCGGTGAGCTTCCGAAAAACCTTTCGGCAAGCTCCCTACTCATTCTCAGCTAGTTCCGGCAGCATTCCTAACAAACCTTCGGATTTCCGTCGAACTCTCAAACTCCCAACGAATCCTTCGCACTTGACTCCGACACTTTAGTTCGCTTTATGTCTTTGTCGTTATCGTAGTTATTCCTACACACACAAACTAAAATTCTACTATGATCTAGACAATTATTACAATGCGAATTGATATTCTATTACCCGGCACGTCATTAGTTAGCGCTTCATCTGATTCTTTAGCGCATCGTCCTCTTTTGTGGCTTGTTGCCCAATCGGTGGTTGACCTACACAACCCCGATATCCTTGGCACAATTCTGCTCTCCTTGGCCCGATGCTTACGTCCAAAGTGTTCTGCCGTCTAATATCTTGACATGATCTCCTCCGGCGCAACGTAAGTTCCTCCTGCGTTAACTGTCTAATCCTGATCGAGTAGACCTGCATCACTCAAAATGCAATTAAATATCTAAACACAATAAATTAGTTTCATCATCAAAATCTAAGATTCAACAGATACATCAATCAATCCTTCGGCTCGACGTCCAATCTTCTGATAAGTTCCACTCCGGCCCAACATGATTCTTCCTGCTTTTAATTCTCTCCCTGATCGAAGCTCCCTGCGTCACTCAAAACATAGATTAGATAAACACTATCAATTGGTTTCATTATCAAAATCTGAGATTCAACAATCTCCCTCTTTTTGATGAGGACAACCAATTGATGACGGAGTTAACCTTAACTCCCCCTATCAATATGTCATATTGATAGAACTCTTAGATTCAAAAATCCATGCAACATGTCATGATAAAATCATGCATAACATCATACTTCTCCCCCTTTGTCATCAACAAAAAGGAGAAGTTTAATTATCAAGTGTTTAGACATACAAGTTCAAATCATTGCATAATCTCTAGTTTAAACATCATGCAAGTTTTATAACATACAACTAGCAAATTTGTTCATCACCTTACAACATGCATAATCACCAAATCATTATTAATTTTGAAGATATGCAAGATTGTAAATTTTGCAAGTTTGCATTTTTGCTTCTTAAGATAGGCAAGCTAGCAATCTTTAGTGATGTTCAAGATAGCATTTTCTTCTCTTTTGAGAAGTGCGATTTTTTGCTTCTTTTGCAAAACACAAGCTAACAAAATTTTACATCATTTTACAACATGGAAGCTAGCAATTTGGCAGGTGTTACTTCTCTTTGAAGTATGAAGGTTAACAAGTTTTTGAAAAAGAATGCAAGATAGCAAGCTAGCAAGATAGCAATACATCATTTTAGAATATGCAAGCTAGCAAATTTTAAGTTTTACAAGTTTGTAAATTTTGCTAGATGTGCAAGTTAGTATGTTTGCTTTTTTTACGATGTTCAAACTAGTATATTTTTTACACATGAAAGTTGGAAAAAATTTTGCATCTTGAGCTAGCAATTTTTCTCCCCATTTGTCATTGTAAAAAAGAAGGGAATAATACAATATTGTAATTCTTCTTCCCTTTACATCAATTTTTAAATTATGACAAAGTTAAATTATCAATCTTTTTTCAATATGTTTGTGCATCATAATAGTTTCAAATTAAAACATGCACAATTTTAAAATCTTACATTTCATTCTTACTTCATGCATGATATAAAAAATAAATCAATCATCACTACAACTCATCATGCATAATATCAAAATGTAAAATCATCAAACATAATACAAACATTTATTTTCAAAATATTCATCATTATTTTCAACTCATTCAATTTGTCAAATCAATAAAGTCACTTTCAAGAGATTCAAAATGAAATAAAGAGATTTATCGATCTCTATAAATGCAAGTGATTTCTTTTCTCCCCTTTGTCATTGTAAATAAGAAGGACATAAATATCAAAATGTGAATTTTTAATGGTGCAATTTATTTCTTTCTTACATCAATGCTCTAAGCATCAAATAAATATAAAGGTAATTTTATGAAAGTCATGACATGAAAGATGAACGATCAAGAAAGATCAATTCGTAATTGATTCATCTTGACAAGTCTCCTTTTTAGTAAATAACAAAAAAAATCTTAGAAGATTAAATAGTCAATGATCTTCAAAGGTAATCTCATGTTATAAATTCCGAGAAATCAAGAGAGAAACCATGATTCATTTGGATAAATCTCAATAAGAAGATACAAGAACACAAAATAAGAGATCTTGATTGATAAACGATTTCAAGTTATAAATCTCAAGAAATCAATATCATGATTTCGATAAAGACATTCCTATAGCAAAAGGTGTCATGAGAGAACACATAACGGATCTCAATTCATGTATAATATCTCTCAATTTATTATGAATCATAAAAATTGTAATTCTAAAAAATTATGATTCATTTGGATAGTAGATAGCAAAAAGAAACATCGAGGTTAAAAGATCTTGATTCATATAGGGTAAATCTCAAGTTATAAATATCGAGAAATCAAGATAAAAATCATCGTTAGATGAAACTCATCCAAATTCAAATAAATAAATCATCAAAATCACTTTCAAGAGATTCAAAATGGCATAAATAACTTTATCAATCTCATAGTGAAAAATCGATAAGATATAAAAAAAATCAAATTTTCAAGAAAAATGCTTTCAACTTTTTAATTGTTTCAATTCATGTGATTTATTTCATAGAAGAATGCCCTTTTTTATTTATATCAAATAAAAATATGCATCAACATTTAAAACCGAAAAAGAGCTTTCATTATGGCAAAGATCGATAATCCATAAATCACAAGAATCATCATGCATAATTTCAAAATATAAACTCATTAATCACGATTTCAAATCATCATTACATTATTTCATCGAGCATGATTTCATAAAAATATTTTTAATCAAAATCATTTTGTTTGTTGTAGTAATGTATTTTCCTTCTTTGCATCAATGATTCAATCATATCATGAGATATTCAAATCATAAATACAAAGGTGTCATGTCATTAAAGATATAAGATCAAAGGTATAACACGTAATTCCAATACATAAGATTTCAAATCATTATGCATCATTAAATCTACAAAATGATCATTTTCAATTAAAATAAAAAATCATCAAAATATATATTATTTCTTCTTAAAAACATATATAGAATTAATCATTAGATTTAAATCTAATATTTTATTCCTTTATTATAAAACATACAATTTTTATTATCATAAAATAAAAAGAAGCATGATATATTTTTTTATAATTTTTATTTTTTACTAACTAATTTAAAAACAACTCATGAAGAAGCATCAAGTAATTTCGAAATAAATTAAAGGAATTTTGGTTACCTTGTCGTCGAAAGCCGTTAAGGCGTAATTTGCCATCTCGCCTTTGTTGATTTATTCTTCATCTTCGGATGAACTCGAATCGTCCCAGAGTGCTTCCTTCTTCTTGCGTTCATAGCAAGTAGTTATGTTCTTTTTAAGTTTATTTTTATTCTTTGATTCTTGTTTTAAGAACTTTTTATGCTTTATTGTGAGAAGTTCAAGTTCATCATCACTTGAGCTTTCGCTTGAGTAGTCTTCTTTTGTTCTAAGTGTAAAATCTTTCCTGTTCGTTGGAAGATTGTTTTTAAGTTCATCATGTTCAACATGTGCCATAAAACTCATTTCATAGCTCATAAAGACTCGATAAATTCTTCGAGAGGGAAGTCATTTAAATTCTTGGCCTCTTGAATCGTTACTTAAGGGTCTCATTGAACATCCAAAATAGACCTTTGAACATCCAAAAGGGAGCTTTGAACATGAAGAAGAAGATGCAAAAGAAGAGCCACAACCGACTGAAGTTACGGTACATGCATTAACCGGCTACTCAAACCCGCAAACGATGAAAGTTGGAGGCCTTCTCAAACAACAACCGATCACTATTCTCATCGACACGGGCAACACTAATAACTTTCTAAACAATAAGGTTGCTGTCTGGATGGCCTTATCTATCCAGAATTGTAGCAGGTTTAACGTTAAGGTCACCGATAGATTGATTTTGAAATATGATCGTAGGCACCTGCAGGTGAAACTATTACTGCAGGAACTTGAGATAATTGCATATTTATTCCTCCTCCCTCTTGATGATCATGAGGCCATGCTCAAAATTAAATGGTTGATGACATTAGGTGATGTTTCTTGAAATTTTATAAAACTAATTATGAAATTTTACAATAAGGAGAAACAAATAATACTGCACGGGAAACGTGGGGGCGACGTAACGACGATTTGCACACAACAAATGGAGAAGGTTTTGTATAAAACATGCAGTAGCTTTTTGGTACAACTTGAGCAGCGAACTAAGGGAGAGCCAATAGAATTTAAAGATCCAAATCTACTTCTTTTGCTTGCTGAATTTTCAGATATATTTGATGAATCACACAACCTACCTCTTATTCATCGGCATGATCATTATATAACAATTCTTCTAGGCAAACCTCCAGTAAATACTCGACCATATTAGTATCTACATCTCCAAAAGGATGAAATAGAAAGGATTGTAAAAGAGATGCTCGAAACATGAGTTATTCGGTCAAGTTGCAGCCTCTACTCTTCACCAATGCTACTTGTACACAAGAAAAACGGAACATGGCAAATATGGGTTGATTACCGAGCTCTCAATAGCATAACCATCAAGGATAAATACCGTATTCCAATAGTAATTGAATTGCTAGATGAAAGGGAGTAAAATCTTCACAAAGCTGGACCTTCGATCCGAGTATCATCAAATACGAGTGTGCGAAGAAGATATACCGAAGACTGTCTTTCGAACACACAATGACCAGTATGAATTTTTGCTTTCTTCAATAAAAGGTGGAATATCTTGGGCATATCATATCAGAGGAAGGTGTGACGGTTGACCCCTCCAAAATAGAAGCAATGCAGAACTGGCCAACCCTAAGGAACATAAAATTGTTACGTGGTTTTCTCGGTTTAATAGGCTATAACCGTAAGTTCATGAAAAACTATGGAAAGATCAGTGCACCACTCACTTCTTTACTAAAAAATGATACCTTCCAATAGTTGGACAAAGCCTTTGCTGCCTTAGACAAACTTAAGGCAGCCATGATGACGATGCCGGTGCTAGCGCTACCAGATTTCAACCGACCCTTCATTATTGAGGCCGATGCATCTGGAGTCGGAATTACAGACGTTCTCATGCAAGATGATCAACCACTCACATACACTAGCAAGGCATTTTCTCCCTCCCATCAAAATGTGTCAACATATGATAAGGAGATGCTTGCCATTATGCATGCAGCAACGAGGTGGAGATCGTACTTAATCGGGCGATGCTTTTAAATCAAGACTGACCATAAAAGCCTAAAATATTTCTTGGAGCAGAAGATATCTTCCCTTGAGTAGCAAAAATGGATAACAAAGCTTCTTTGATATGATTATGAAATAACTTACAAAAAGAGGAAAGAGAATGTTGTTGCAGAAGCACTTTCATGGCTATCTAAGCAAGCTAAATTTTTAGTCATTTCAATTTCGACTAGTGACATAAGGATATTAAAAGGAAATGGTAGAAAGATCTAGAGATTAGTAAGATCATAAAAAAATTGGAGGAAGCACCAAGCTTCGTGGCTCATTACAATTGGGACTCAAAAGAATTACACTATAAGGGACGCATTGTGCTTGTGACAAATTTTACTTGCATCTTCACGAGCAGATTTTGGACAAAGTTTTTCCATATGCAAGGTAATAAATTGAAAATGAGTATGGTATATCACCCATAAACCGACGGTCAGACCAGACGGAAGTTGTAAATTGGTGCTTGGAGATGGCCCAAAGCCACCTACTAAATATGACTACCCAAGGAGAACTCCAGACCCAGCCAAGTGTCATTATTGATCGACGGATCGTGACTCGATGACGACGACCCACTACTAAAGTGCTAATATAGTGGGTGAACCTACTAATTGAAGATGCCACTTGGGAGAACTATGATGACTTAAAGATCGAATTTCCATAATTAATGAATCGTCAGCCTCGTGGACAAGGCTGATTTGAAGTGGGTGGGTCTGTTAGGACTCTAGCTATGAGAGTCCTAATTGAGATGGACATGTTGGGAAATCATAGCGGGCGACATCATATGAGCAGCGGAAGAACAAGAAAACAAAAATCCCCGATTCCCAAAAAGATGTTCGTCGTCGTGCGAAGATTGGTGCGCAAAAATCCGCAAAACACAAAACTGCGTATAGAGATTGTGTTACCTAGGGAGATCGTATATCCCTGTTTCCTTGTAGATCCTTAGGAGAGGGTGAAGGAGGTCAAGCGTCCTCCTCTCTAGCGGTGATCCACACAGCAGGGTTGCGACGACCCTCCTCAAAACTCCAGGCCTCTGAGGTGGAGAGGGAGAGGAGAATAGGAAAGGCAAGCAAAGACTCTAGCCTATGAGGCTGTGAATCCCTCCTATTTATAGAGATCCTGTGTCAAACCCTAATGGGTCCTTCCCTAGTGGGTATTGGATCTGCATCCAATAAGACAAGGGCTCCGTCGGATATCTCATATCCGAACCTCTACTCATCGCAATGCCTACCATATGTGTGTGACCCTCTAGGCCCAATATCGAGCTGGCCGTGAGTCATACCTGTCAGAACTCCTTCTAACTCAGTGAATTATTATCTCTGTAATAATTCACTCGACTCATCGACTACGGACGTACTAGGCCACTACGCCGTAGTCCCCAGACGATACAGGGGAATCCAATCCATTGGACCATGTGTCCTCAATTACCATGTACCTATAGTCCCTCATCCATCTAATATCCCAGAGACCAGTATATCGAGCATGGTGTTGTTAGACCCATACTTGGTTTCTACTCAGTCTCTCGCTCTAATCGGATTCTCCGGAGAACTCTTTCTCTCTCAACCCGAATGACCACGGCTAGGGATTTGTGCGAGCAAGAACACATGGGATATTCCTCTCATGGCCGCCGAAAGTGGATGATCCTCTATCGACACTCAATAGCCCTTGTAAGGTCAACTACCACTCCCAATGACTAGTTGTACTAGATGCGGGACAGCCCAAACCTATAAGTCTGGTATCAAAGAGTGGAGCACTCATCTGGGACATCCTTGGTGTCTCAAGTCTAAGGACCAGATACACCACTAGGACTCTGGAATCATTTGTCGACAATAAGGCATCATCAACCATCCAAATATTCCGTAAGCGGATCAATCAAGTGAACCCATTCTCCAATGAGCACTGTCATTGTATCCCTAGTGTCCCTACATGAGCAGCTATGAGACCATTTGCATCCATCATATGGACAGTATACTGACACACCCAGTCTATCCGGTTATCACGATGTCCCTCTCGAGTAACCTATGACCGGGATTATTTATGATATGTGTTTAAAGGTGAATCGATCTCATTATCGTGATCTCATCACGATCCGATTCCCATTGCACAAATCAAAGGACATCACAATATATATATGCATTTATGCAATAGTTATAAAGTGATATACGCCAAAAATATAATAAGCAAAAAGATTCTGTATCAAGTCACACGTGCCATCACTCACGTGATTGGCTTGCTGGGCACCTATGACTAGCAGGACATTCATGTAAAACCTACCTAAGTCGACCCCTATTAAAGAGGTGAAGAGGCTGGCTAGGGTTAGTAGGTTATTTCTTATAGAAGAATTAGGAGTTGTAAAGGAATAGGAAACTTGAGTAGGAGTCCTATTAGGAGTTGGTTAGAAGTAGGAGTCCTGAGTAGGAGTCCTATTAGGAGTTAGGGTTTAGAAGCCCTATAAATAGCCATGTATTCCTCCTCTTTTCATAAGCAATAGATGAATCTTTTCTGCAGCTTTTGAGCAGCAACATGGAGGAAGGAACCCCTATAGAGTTCCAAGGAGGCCGATCCCCTAAAGAGATCAACCCAAGTTTAGAATCTGTAAGAGTTCTAAGGCGATTGATCCCCTAAAGTGATCAACCCCAAGTTTAGAATCTACAAGAGTTCCAACGAGGCCGATCCCCTAAAGAGATTAACCCAAAGTTTAGAATCTGCAAAGGTTCTAACAGCCTTTCACTTGGCTCAACACAGTCCATACATGGGCCCAACTGGCCCTTAATTGCGTTGGCCCAATTCCAATCCTAATTATATGCTAACTATGAAATTTAAGGCATACACTAAGCAAATTCGATCCGTTTAGCCTAGGTTTCTTCCGACGAGCTTTCGGCGAACTTCCAATGATCTCTCGACAATGTTCTAGTGGACTCCCGGTAAGCTCCTGGACTTCACGATGATCTTCTTGGCGAGTTCCAATGAGCTTCTTCGGTAAGCTCCTGGACTTCTCGGTCAATTCCAGCATAACTTCTGATGAACGTCCGGACTTCCGATGAACTCTCGAACTCCCAACGAAGTCTCGTTCTTGACTTCAGGACTTCATTTTGCTTTATGCCTTGATCACTATTATTTATTCCTACACAAATAAAACCTACTTCGATCTAGACAATTATTATAAAGCTTAAAGCGTGTTGTCTAACATGTCATTGGTTCATCGATGCTTCGTTCGATTCTTCGGCACATCGTCCTCTCTTGCAACCTATTGCCCAATCAGCTAGTTGGCTTCCTCAACTTCGATTTCCTTGGCGCAATTTCCGCTCTTCTTGACCTGATGCCCGAACTCATGGCTCGAAGCCTTTTACTGATACGTCGATCGATCATCTGGCTCGACGTCCAATCTTCTGACATGTTCCACACTAACTCAGCATGATTTTTCTTGCGTTTAATTGTCTCTCCCTTATCAAAGTTTCCTGCGTCACTCAAAACATGGATCAGATAAACACTATCAATTAGTTTCATTATCAAAATCTGAGATTCAACACTTGCATCAGTGCAGTGGCCACAATCGGGCTCAAAAGCTCGTTCAAAACAAAAAATCCTATATCCAGTGAGCCCAGGCCGAAGCCCATTAAAAAGAAAACCAAAAGGAAGCCATTGTCATCAGAAGTGCCTAGCTAGAAGGAGGGGTCAAGCCGGGGCTATCGCCAAAGGGTCTGTGCCTCCACAAGGGCATAAGCATCTTTGGGTCATCGAGTAAAGGGGTCCTTCTCGATGCTTATCCCTGGGTACTTGGCCTTAAAGCAACATAAGGCAATAAAGTACACATATTGATATGAGGCCCTTCCCGATCTTAGCAAACCTCACCAGAACCCCTTCAACTCCTTGTATGCCACGATCGTGTTAGAACCCTTGCAGATTCTAAACTTGGGGTTGATCTCTTTAGGGGATCGGCCTTCTTAGAACTCTATAGGGGTTCCTCCCTCCAAGTTGCCGCTCAAAGGCTATAGAAAAGATTCATCTATTGCTTATGAAAAGAGGAGGAATATATGGTTATTTATAGGGCTTCTAAACCCTAACTCCTAATAGGACTCCTACTCAAGACTCCTATTCCTTTACAACTCATAATTCTTCTCTAAGAAACAACCTCCTAACCCTAGCTGGCCTCTTCACCTCTTTAATAGGGGTCGACTTAGGTAGGTTTTACATAAATGTCCCTCTCAATTAGGACTCTCCTAGCTAAAGTCCTAACTGTTGGGATCAATAGCACTAAGAGGGGGGGGTGAATTAGTGTAACGGAAAACTTTCGACGATTAAAATTGCATTCATACAATAAAAGCGATTTTGGTAAGAAAGCCAATTCGTAAATCAATTTAACTTGTGATCAAGCAAGATGCAGTTAAAGCAAAGATATAAAGGCAGTTTGTAGTTATGATGAAAATCAGAATGTAAGCGCAAACTAAAATATGATGTTTGTACGATAAAACCGATTTTCGTCTTAACGCTGATTCAGAAAGTACTTAACTATGAAACATGTTCGTAAATGAGCAGAAGGTAGTAAGCTACTGAGGAGGTTTACAGTAAAGATAAGATACTCAAAGTAAATACAAACCGAGATTTAGAGTGGTTTGGTCAATCATGACCTACATCTACTTTTGGCTTCCTCCTCCGATGAGGTCACCGATGTCCACTAGAGGCATTCCTTCAATAGGCGAAGGCCAACCACCCTTTTACAGTTTCACTCATTTTGACGGGCTTAGGAGACAACCGTACAGAATTTTATCACTTCTCTTTAAAGATCAAAACATGGAAGAAAAGAGGGAGGAGAACTTCTAGCCTTTACAACACATTTGAGATCTAAAATCACAGAGTAAGATCAAGCTTTTGGTGCCCTTTCATGCAGGAAATGGTGGGGTATTTATAGGCCCCAAACTGGTTTGAATTTGAAGCTCAAAAATATCATTTCTCGGATTTCCGGGGTCCTAGCGGTACTACCTCCTAACTGGAGTGGTACAACCGCCTGGCAGCTCAGAGACTGAGCCTCTATGCAGTGCCACTGCTTGATAGGGGCGGTTGTACTGTCCAGTCTCGCTCGGAGACTGAGCCTAGGCGGTGCCACCACCTGACTTGGGCGGTTGCACCGCTTGGCAGAGCTCGGAGACCGATCTCAAGCGATTCCACCACCTCTCAGGGGTGGTTGCACCGCCTAGCCTAGACCGGAGACTGAGCCCTGGGCGGTGCCACCGCCGACCCAGGTGGTGCCACCGCTGGCCAAGAAATCTGGGTCCGAATGGGCTGATCCATTCGGCCCAATTTGGGTCTATCAAGAGCCCAATTGCCCCAAGATTAAGTTAATGGGATCACCTCCCATTTCTAACTTAATTATCGTGCTAACTACGATATTTCTTAAGACATTTACTATAACTTGCTCCGATGCGTCAATCGCTTCTTCCGGCAAGCTTCCGGCGAACTTCCGTCGATCATCCGATGAACCCTCGGTGATGCTCCTGCGGACTTCCGGCAAACTCCTAGACTTGCAACGATCCACTTGGCGAGTTCCGACGAGCTTCTTTTGGCAAGCTCCTGGACTTCTCGGATTTGTTCCCATAGAACCTCCGATGACCATCCGGACTTTCGTCGAACTCTCGAACTCCCATCATGATCATAGTCTTGACTCCGGTGCAACTCCTACTGCATGTCTTACTTCCATCGTAGTTAATCCTGCACATGTAAAACAAAACTTCGATCGAGATAATTAATCCTAAGAAATTAACCAAGTTGTCCGGCATGTCATTGGTCCCTCGACGCTTCGTCCAATTATTCGGCACATCGTCCTCTCCTGGGGCCTATTGCCCAATCGGCCAGTTGACTCCACAACTCCGATATCCTTGGCACAATACCCGCTCTTCTTGGCCCGATGCCCGAATCCTTAGCCCGAAGCTTTTTGTCTTATGTCAAAAACTTAAAGCCTGCAAAGCAGCACTTAAGGAGTGGAATACAAATACCTTTGGCAATATTTCCACCCGAGTTCAATTTAGCAGAAAGGAACTATTGGCAATGTAACATGAGCTGCAACTTCAGCCCCATGATGAGAATCTTATCGACAAAGAGACAGAAGCTACAAATAACTTCATGCAAGCCTTAAAGCAGGAGGAAAGTTTTGCAAAACAGAAGTCTCGACAGCATTGGCTTACTTTAGGAGATTCCAATACTAAGTTTTTTTATGCTTCCATTGCTACTCGAAGAGCCGTTAACCGCATCAGGAAATGCAGAGACAAAGATAACAATCTTATTAAGAATTTAGATGATGTTAAAGCATACACTGAGCAATTTTTTTATTCCTTACTCAACCAAGAGGGACAACCTAATAATATTCATGTGGAGCCAACTAGAAAGCTTGATTCGAGTGACATTTCTATCCTCAATGTGTTAGGATCAAGAGCACTAAGGGGGGGGGGGGGGGGCAAATTAGTGCAGCGGAAAACTTTCTGCGATTAAAATCGAAAGCTGCGTTCGAACGATAAACTCGATTTCTATTTGAAAACTGATTCTAAGATTACTTTAACTTAAGCAAGATGATGTTAAAGTCAATCTATGAAGGCAGTTTGCAGTTATAATGAAAACCAGAATATATGTGCAAACTGAAATACAACGTTCATACGAAGAAACTTATTTTCGTCTAAATGCTTATTCGTAAATCACTTGATTAGGCAAGATGCAGTTTAAGCATGAGTATAAAGGCAGTTTGCAGTTATGATGAAAACCAAAATATAGGCGCAAACTGAAATACGACGTTCGTATGAAGAAACTGATTTATGTTTAAATGCAGATTCGTAAATCACTAGATCAGGCAAGATGCAGTTTAAGTAAGAGTATAAAGGCAGTTTGCAGTTATGGTAGAGATCAAAACGTAAATGTAAACTGAAATATGATGATTGTACGAAAAGGCAGTTTTGCGTCTAAACGCTGATTCACAAAGTGCATAGCTTGAAACCCGATCGTATATGCGCACAAAGCAGTAAGCTTTAGAGGAGGTTTGCAGTAAAGATAATATGCTCAAAGTAAATGCAAACCGAGATTTAGAGTGGTTCGGTCAATCTTGACCTACTCCACTTTTGGCTTCCTCCACCGACGAGGTCACCGACGTCAACTAGAGGCCTTCCTTCAATAGGTGAAGGCCAACTGCCCTTTTACAGTTTCACTCCTTTTGATGGGCTTAGGAGACAACCCTTACAGAACTTTTCTCTCCTCTCTTTACAACTCAAAACTTGAAGAACAGAAGGAGGAGAACTTTTGGCCTTTACAACAATTTTGAACTCTAAGAATCACAGAAAGAGATCAAGATTTCGAGTGTGTCTGTGTGCTAACAGTGCTGAATGGGTGGGGTATTTATAGGCCCCAACCTAGTTCAAATTTTGAGCTCAAAACTGTCAATTCCCGGAATTCCGGGATCAGGCGGTTGCACCTCCTGACTGGAGCGGTTGCACCGCCTGGCAGAGCTCGAAGACTAAGCCCAGGCGGTTGCACCTCTCTGTCAGGGGCGGTTGTACCGCCTCAGTCTGGCTCGGAGACTGAGCCCAGGCGGTTGCACATCCTGATTGAGGCGGTTGCACTGCTTGCCAGAGCTACCTCTCTGTCAGGGGAGGTTGCACCGCCCAGTCTCGCTCGGAGACTTGAACCCAGGCGGTGCCACCTCCTGGCTGGGGCGGTTGCACCACCCAGTCTCCCTGGGAGACTTAGCCCAAGCGGTGCTGCCTCCTGGCTTGGGCGGTTGCACCTCCCACAGCAATCAGGGTCCGAATGGGTAGCTCCATTCGGCCCAATTTCGGTTTTTCAGGGGCCCAATTGCCCCAAGATTAAGCTAATGGGATCACCTCCCATTTCCAACTTAATCAATGTGCTAACTACGATTAATCCTAAGACAATTTCTGCAGCTTGCTCTGGTGCGTCAATCGCTTCTTCCGGCGAGTTTCCGGCGAACTTCCGTCGATCATTCGATGAACCCTCGGTGATACTCCTGCGGACTTCCGGCAAACTCCTAGACTTGCGACGATCCACTTGGCGAGTTCCGAGGAGCTTCTTTTGGCAAGCTCCTGGACTCCTCGGATTTGTTCCCGCAGAACCTCCGACGATTGTCTGAACTTCCGTCGAACTCTCGAACTCCCGACGTGATCATTCTCTTGACTCCGGCGCAACTCCCGCTACTTGTCTAAATTTCATCGTAGTTAATCCTACACACTTATGTCAACACATAGATTAGACAACAAATGACAATTGACTTCATCATCAAAATCCGAGATTCAACAATCTCTCCCTTTTTTATGATGACAATCAATTGATAATGGAGTTATCCTTAACTCCCCCTGTCTATATGCCATAATTGAGATAAGTCAATCTTGAATTCAAGACCTAAGAATTCAAGCGACATATTGATGAGTTAAATTATTTGAATTTATCAATACTCCCATCATGATTCCCATCATGATTTATCTCTCTGAAGATGATGTCAAGGCTTGACATTCATTTTCAAATTTTACATTACAAGTTTGAATGATGGTAATTGTAACAATTCATCATATTGTAAGATATCAACATGTAAAGTTGTGAAGTAAAATTTTGATATCATTACATGATGTACACATTTCAAATATCTTAGCAAGTGTTGCATTTCTTCACATGGTGAGATATCAAATCAAATCATCTGTTCATATATCTCTTGATGATGCAAGCATGGCAGCATAATCATAGCATCAGTGTTTATAGCATCAATTCTAGCATCAATTCATATATTTCTCCCCCTTTGTCATCAATAAAAAGCATGGTAGCTGTGATAGCAGGAAAACAATATAAGCAAGTTATCGAGCATATAAGGGAAGGCATGATACGTAGATTGCTTTGAATAATCCATTTGTGCATGAAGGAGGAAAACCATTTGTGATTCCAGCCATTTGGAATTCATAAGCAGGAATCATTTCATTAAATCCATTTCAGAAAAATATTTTTTATAAGAGTATACGAGAAAATCCGATTTATAGCATTCCAATTGTTAAGCGAATTCGAAAATGAGATGCATTCGGACAAGATTATGCTACAGATTTTTAAATACAATCATGAAGACAAAACATTTCAACACATGTTATCAAGTGATTTGATCATTTAATAAAGTCTGAAAAAGTAATTTTAACTAGTTTATCTATTCGGATACATCAACATTCCTAATTCTCTTCTTATGAAATCAAATTGTTCTTCACTTAGAGGTTTTGTAAAAATGTCAGCTAGTTGATGTTTAGTATCAATGAACTCTATGGTTACGTCATGATTAGTAACATGATCTCGTATAAAGTGATGTCTAATATCAATATGTTTTGTTCTTGAGTGTTGTATAGGATTCTTAGTTAAGCATATTGCACTTGTGTTATCACATTTAATGGGAATATTTTTAAGATTAACTTTGTAATCTTCTAAGGTGTTTTTCATCCATACAACTTGTGCACAGCATGCACTTGCTGCAATATATTCAGCTTCGATTGTTGATAGTGCAACCGAGTTTTGTTTCTTAGATAACCAGGAAACAAGGGCATTTCCTAAAAATTGACATGATCCTGATGTACTTTTTCTATCTAGTCTACAGCCAGCAAAATCAACATCAGCATAAGCAATTAACTCAAAATTCTCTAATTTTGGGTACCATAATCCTAGATATGTGGTACCATTAAGATATCTAAGTATTCTTTTAACTGCTTTGAGATGAGATACCTTAGGGTTTGATTGAAATCTAGCACAAAGTCCTACACTGAACATGATGTATGGTCTGGTTGCAGTGAGGTAAAGTAAACTTTCTATCATACCCCTATAGGTTTTTTGATTGAAGCTTTCTCCACTTTCATCAATTTCTAACTTAGTGGTGGTGCTCATAGGAGTGTTAATAGCCTTTGAGTTGTTTATATTATTTTTTTCAATAAATTCATAGCATATTTAGTTTGACTAATAAAGATGTCATTGCTTAGTTGTTTGATTTGTAAGCCTAAGAAGAATGTTAATTCTCCCATTAAGCTCATTTCAAATTCAAGACTCATAGTTTTAGCAAAAGATTCACAAAGAGATTCATTTGTAGAGCCAAAGATAATATCATCAACATAAATCTGAACAATGAGAAAATTATTTTCAAAATTCTTGATGAACAATGTAAAATTATTTTCAAAATTCTTGATCAACATTAATCTAAACACATGATTAGGGAGGCTATCATTTTCAAATCTAGGAGGTTGTTCAACATAAACTTCTTCGGAAATAAAGCCATTTAGGAAAGTGTTTTTAACATCCATTTGAAACAACTTAAAATTATTACTACTAGCGTAGGCAAGGAGCATCCTTATGGCTTCCAATCGAGCCACAGGAGCGAAGGTTTCTACGTAATCGATACCTTCTTCTTGGTTGAAACCTTTGGCCACTAATCTAGCCTTGTTTCTAACCACGATACCATTTTCATCTTGCTTGTTTCTGAATTCCCATTTAGTACCAATAACTAAATGGTCATTTGGCCTAGGAACAAGCTTCCACACCTCATTTCTCTCAAATTGATTCAATTCATCTTGCATTGCGATAATCCATGAATCATCTTTCATGGCTTCGTCAACACATTTGGGTTCAATTTGGGAGAGAAAGGCGGCGTTCGCACAAAAATTTTTAAGAGAAGATCGTGTTTGAACCCCCTTTGACGTGTCTCCTAAGATTAGCTCCTTGGGATGAGCATCTACATACTTCCAATCCTTGGGTAAGGATGTTTCGGGAGTGGATGCATCCAAGTTGCTAGTTGGAGAAGGGGTTTCATTTAAATTCAAGGAATCAAAATTAACATCATCATCAAAATCATTTTTCCTGATTTCGGAAATCTCATTGAAAACAACATGAATGGATTCTTCGATAATTAAAGTTCTTTTATTGAAGATACGAAAGGCTTTAGAAACTGAAGAATAACCAAGAAAGATTCCTTCATCGGATTTAGCATCAAATTTTCCTAAGTTATCCTTTTCATTCAAGATAAAACACTTACACCCAAAGACTTTAAAATATGAAACATTGGGTTTTTTGTTGTTCCATAACTCATAGGGAGTTTTGGTTAGTAGGGGTCTTACTAGAACTCTATTCAAAATATAGCATGCAGTATTTACGGCTTCGGCCCAAAAATATTTGGGTAGGTTGTGTTCATTCAACATGGTTCTTGCCATTTCTTGTAAATTTCGATTTTTTCTTTCTACTACTCCATTTTGTTGAGGATTTCTAGGAGTAGAGAAATTATGGTTGTATCCATTGAGTTCACAAAATTCCTAGAAATCATGGTTTTGAAATTCACCACCATGATCACTTCTAATTGATGAAATCATAGAACCTTTCTCATTCTAAACAAGTTTACAAAACTTGGTAAAGTATCTAAGACATTCACTTTTCTGTTTTAAGAAGTAAGTCAATGTGTATCTGCTATAGTCATCCACGATGACGAAGGCGTATTTGCTAACTCCTAGGCTTGATATGGATATTGGTCTGAACAAGTCCATATGGATCAATTGTAAGGGCCTAGAGGTGCTTATTTGATTCTTAGATTTGAAACTACTCTTAATTTGTTTACCTAATTGGCAAGCATCACATACATTATCTTTGATGAACTTGATATGAGGAATTCCTCTTACAAGTTCTTTAGATGATATTTGAGTGATTAGTTTCATGCTAGCATGACCTAATCTTCTATGCCATATCCAAGCATCCTCATTCAAAACAGAAAAACACATTTCATTACACAAATCATTGATGTCAATAGTGTATACGTTATTTTGTTTCAATGCAATCATAGATATGTTTTTGTGTGGTTTTTCAATGATGCAAGCATTAGATTCAAATCTGACAATATATCCTTTATCACATAATTGACTAATGCTCAAGAGATTATGTTTTAAACCATCAACTAACAAAACATCTTCAATAAAGAAATTGGATTTGTTACCTATGGTTCCTTTGCCAATGATTTTACCCTTGTTGTTGTCTCCGAAGGTGACATAGCCTTCGTCTATACTAGTGAGCTTAGAGAATTGAGATGGATCTCCGGTCATATGCCTTGAGCATCCACTATCAAGGTACCATCTCTTGCTCCTAGCTTGCGATGGTTTAGTTTTCTACAAGAAAGGATGATTTTTAGGTACCCATTTGCTTTTGGGTGCCTCACAAATAGATCTACATTGTCTATCATGTTGCATGAAATTTATCATGGTTCTTTTAGGAACCCAAATCAATTTGTTTGGACTAATTTTCTTGAATGGACAATAATGCGTCTTGTGTCCAAATTTGCAACAAAAGTTGCATTTGTTTTGTTGTTGAACAAGTAAAATGGGGCCTTTTATCAAGGTTGTTGGATTTTGGTGAGGACTTCTCACAAACCCATTTCCACTTCTTTTGGGAACGTGACCCTTGTTTGCAAGGATCATGTTTAATGATTTGCTACCAACCTCGAATTTCTTCAAGGTGTCCTTAAGTAGCAAGTTTTCCTTTTGGAAAGTTTCTAGATCATGGCATTTTATGCACGAGCTTAAACTATCATGATGTTCAGCTTTTAACTTATCGAAATTACAAATAAGACTATCATGCTCCTTTTTAGTAATTTGTATTTTCTACTAATTATCTTACATTCATCAAATAATTCATGGAAAGCATCTAATAATTCATGATAAGGTAAATCTGCATCAATTAAATTTGTTATCTCATCTCCGATGGCCATTAAGGCGTAATGAGCAACTTGCTCGGTGTTGGACTCCTCTTCTTCGGATGCGCTCGAATCATCCCATGTCGCTTTGAGCGCCTTCTTCTTGGATGTTCTCTTCTTGGCTTGGGGACAATCACTCTTGTAGTGTCCCAGCTTTTTGCACTCATAGCAAATAACTTGGTCCTTCTTGGGTTCAAGTTTATTTTTTGCGTCATTCTTAAACTTGTTTCTTTTAAAGCATTTTTTAAATTTTCTTGTTAGAAGTGCCAAGTCATCATCACAGTCCTCATCACTTGAGTTTTCTCTCAAGTGGCATTCTGAAGTTTTAAGTGCCATATCCTTCCTGTTCTTTGGAAGGATGTCTTCTTGCTCTTCATGAGCTTTACAAGTCATTTCGTAGGTCATTAATGACCCGATTAGTTCTTCAAGAGGGAAGTTGCATAGATCTTTTGCCTCTTGAATAGCAGTGACTTTAGGATCCCAACTCTTAGGAAGGGATCTTAGAATCTTATTTACGAGCTCAAAATCTGAAAAACTTTTTCTGAGTCCTTTTAGACCGTTGACGACATCCGTGAAACGGGTAAACATGTCGCCAATGGTTTCACTCGGTTTCATCCGGAAAAGTTCGAAATAGTGTAACAGAAGATTGATTTTTGACTCTTTCACTCTACTTGTGCCTTCGTGAGTCACTTCGAGTATGTGCCAAATATCAAATGTCGTTTCACAAGTTGAAATATGGTTAAACTCATTTTTATCAAGTGCACAAAATAAGGCCTTCATAGCCTTTGCATTAAGGGCGAAAGCCTTCTTCTCCAATTCATTCCAATCGATCATTGGAAGAGAAGACTTTGAAAATCCGTTTTCGACAAGATTCCAAAGTTCAAAATCCATAGAAATAAGAAAGATCCTCATTCGGGTCTTCCAATAGGTGTAGTCCGTCCCACTGAACATGGGTGGATGTGTAATAGAATGTCCCTCTTGGTTTCTGGCGTATGCCATCTCTCTTGGGTTTTAATCCGTTAGAGAGTTAACCTTGCTCTGATACCAATTGTTAGGATCAAGAGCACTAAGAGGGGGGGGGGTGAATTAGTGCAGCGGAAAATTTTCTGAGATTAAAATTGAAAGCTGCGTTCGAACGATAAACTCGATTTATGTTTGAAAACTGATTCTAAGATTACTTTAACTTAAGCAAGATGATGTTAAAGTCAATCTATGAAGGCAGTTTGCAGTTATGATGAAAACCAGAATATATGCGCAAACTGAAATACAACGTTCGTATGAAGAAACTGATTTACATCTAAATGCTGATTCGTAAATCACTTGATTAGGCAAGATGCAGTTTAAGCAGGAGTATAAAGGCAGTTTGCAGTTATGATGAAAACCAGAATATAGGCGCAAACTGAAATACGACGTTCGTATGAAGAAACTGATTTATGTTTAAATGCATATTCGTAAATCACTAGATCAGGCAAGATGCAGTTTAAGCAAGAGTATAAAGGCAGTTGGCAATTATGGTAGAGATCAAAACGTAAACGTAAACTGAAATATGATGATCGTACGAAAAGACAGTTTTACGTCTAAACGCTGATTCAGAAAGTGCATAGCTTGAAACCCGTTCGTATATGCGCAGAAAGCAATAAGCATTAGAGGAGGTTTGTAGTAAAGATAATATGCTCAAAGTAAATGCAAACCGAGATTTAGAGTGGTTCAGTCAATCTTGACCTACTCCACTTTTGGCTTCCTCCATCGACGAGGTCACCGACGTCAACTAGAGGCCTTCCTTCAATAGGCGAAGGCCAACTTCCCTTTTACAGTTTCACTCCTTTTGATGGGCTTAGGAGACAACCCTTACAGAACTTTTCTCTCCTCTCTTTACAACTCAAAACTTGAAGAACAAAAGGAGGAGAACTTTTGGCCTTTACAACAATTTTGAACTCCAAGAATCATAGAAAGAGATCAAGATTTCGAGTGTGTCTGTGTGCTTTCAGTGCTTAATGGGTGGGGTATTTATAGGCCCCAACCTAGTTCAAATTTGGAGCTCAAAACTGTCAATTCCCGGAATTCCGGGATCAGGCAGTTTCACCTCCTGACTGGAGCAGTTGCACCGCCTAGCAGAGCTCGAAGACTGAGCCCAAGCGGTTGCACCTCTCTGTCAGGGGCGGTTGCACCACCTCAGTCTGGCTCGGAGACTGAGCCCAGGCGGTTGCACCTCCTGATTGAGGCAGTTGCACCTCCTGACTGAGGCAGTTGCACCGCTTGCCAGAGCTTGAAGACCGAGCTCAGGCGGTGCTACCTCTCTGTCATGGGAGGTTGCACCGCCCAGTCTCGCTCGGAGTCTGAGCCCAGGCGGTGCCACCTCCTGGCTGGGGCAGTTGCACCGCCCAGTCTCCCTGGGAGACTTAGCCCAGGCGGTGCTACCTCCTGGCTTGGGCGGTTGCACCTCCCACAGCAATCAGGATCCGAATGGGTAGCTCCATTCGGCCCAATTTTGGTTTTTCAGGGGCCCAATTGCCCCAAGATTAAACTAATGGGATCACCTCCCATTTCTAACTTAATCAATGTGCTAACTACGATTAATCCTAAGACAATTTCTGCAGCTTGCTCCGGTGCGTCAATCGCTTCTTCCGGCAAGTTTCAGGCGAACTTCCGTCGATCATCCGATGATCCCTCGGTGATACTCCTGCGGACTTCCGACAAACTCCTGGACTTGCGACGATCCACTTAGCGAGTTCCGACGAGCTTCTTTTGGCAAGCTCCTGGACTCCTCGGATTTGTTCCCACAGAACCTCCGACGACTATCCGAACTTCCGTCGAACTCTCGAACTCCCGACGTGATCATTCTCTTAACTCCGACGCAACTCCCGCTACTTGTCTAACTTTCATCGTAGTTAATCCTGCACACTTATCTCAACACATAGATTAGACAACAAATGACAATTGACTTCATTATCAAAATCCGAGATTCAACACAATGCCCCAATTACAAATGACGAAATAGTAAGAGTTATCTTTAAGTCACCAAAGCACAAAAGCCCTGGTCCAGATGGATTTCCTCTTGAATTTTACAAAATTACATGGTCTATTATTGGTAATGATGTGATTAAAGCTTGCCAACACTTTTTCTCTTCAGGGCATATTCTTAGAGAGATAAATTGCACTTTTATTTCTTTAATTCCCAAGAATGCAGGGGTTGATTCACTAAAGAACTATTGACCCATATCTTTATGTAACTTTATTTACAAGATCATCTCCAAACTGTTAGCAGATAGATTGCAAAAGGTAATACACAAGATAATTAGTCCAAATCAGGCTGCTTTCATCAAAGGGAGAAGTATACATCATAATATTCTGCTTGCTAATGACTTGGTCAAGGATCTGCACTCAAAAGCAAAAGGGACAAAAATCTATTTTAAAGCTGATCTACGAAAAGCCTTTGACTCAGTTAATAGGAACTTTATCTATAAGATGCTCTACGGTATGAACTTCCCTCAGCAATGGGTTAATTGGATTCAATGTTGCTTAGAATCTCCAAAGTTTTCAATACTCTTCAACGACTCACCTATTGGTTTTTTTGGGAGCAAGAATGGCATTCGACAAGGCGATCCACTCTCTCCATATCTTTTTACTATTGCAATGGAAGGACTTAACTATATGTTGGAATATGCGGTCTCTGTTGGCAGTATTTAGGTACCCCATGCTGGCCCTATTCATATATCACATATAATCTTTGCAGATGATCTTCTTATCTTTCTTCAGAATGATTTAACTTCAATAAGAAACCTGGCTACTATTTTGAATGATTTTAGTATAGTATCTGGCCTTCAGTTAAATCATATGAAAAGTAAAGTCAACATGAGCCCTTGCATTGAGGACAAAGATCTTATTGCACATACTCTATAGTGAGGAAAATCTGCCAGTTACATATCTTGGTCTCCCACTTATATCCACTGGCATTCACAAAACCCACTGTCAGCCTATCCTGCAAAAAATAAAGAATAGAATCTCCTCCTAGAAAAATAGGCTTCTTTCAAAAGTAGGACAACTTGAACTCATCCATTCGGTTTTGTACTCTTACTCTATATATTGGTCTAATACATTTCTTTTGCCTATTGGACTTCTCCAAGATATTGAACGGTTATTAATAAACTTCTTCTGGAATGGCATAAATGATAACACAATGCATATGGTAAATTGGGACAGCATTTGCAAACCGAAAGATGAAGGGGGCTGAACCTGAGAAATACTAGAGATTGGAATAAAGCATGTTTGGTAAAGTAATTGTGGGACCTTTTGCAAAATAAATGTTCCTTATAGTCACAATGGGTTTCTGCTAGGTATCTTTCAAAGGAATCGATTTGGGAAATTTCAACAAGAACATACCACTCTGCAGCTTGGAAAGAAATTTTAAAGGCAAGGAATTGGCTAATCAAACACATTTCTTACGCAATCTCTACTGGAACTAATACTAATATGTGGTACGATCCTTGGGTGAATAAAAAAAGTATATTTCAATTATATAGTGACAGAATACGAAAAGACCTTGGGGCTCCCAAAGATTGGAAGGTTTCCGAGTTCATTGCTAATGGTACTTGGTGTCTCCCTACTCCTATTTCTCTTGAAATGTTATCACTTTGACCGACTATCACAGCTATTCCAATCAGGAACAACCTTTCATATGTACTTATTTGGCTTCATGACAAGGGCAAATTTAGTGTCACATCCGTATGGAATCAAATTGGGCAAAGAAATAACAAGTGGCTCCCAAGCAGTTGGACATAGGATCGATCGGGATCACGAAGACATTCCTTATGTACATGGTAGGCCCTTCTGAATAAACTACCTAAAATAGACAATATAAAATAAAGAGGTATCCATCATGTTAACCAATGCTCCCTTTGCATGCAACAAGAAGAAACTATTGACCATCTCTATTTTGCTTGTGACTATACTAAATGGATATGGAAGGAGATTCTCCAGCGATTCGAACTCAAAAGAATGTCACAACCAAACTTGCATCAAGAATTAGGTGACCTCATACAATGTTTTTCAAGAAAAGGGTCTCTTACACAATTGACAAAGGTTATATTCAGATGCGCTATTTGGTGAATGTGGAAGGAAATATGTAGCAGAATCTTTGAGTGTCAACACACAAACAATTTTCAGCTCTTGATAGAGATTATTAGAGACTCAAGATCATGTATGGAGAACGATCTCGAAATGGAGCACCTTACACAAAGAGAAAAAGATATTTTTATCAAATTCAATTTTGCTATTAGCTAAAGATCTTGGGCATGATGGTAAAAGCTATACCTACAGGAAATCTTGGCATATCTGGACTTTAAATTTTATTTGTTGAACACAATTAAGAGTTATAGTCTACCACATGTGTAGTCATAACTACCGCATGAGTACTCTACGAGTTACCTAGCTTCGTCTATAACTTATATAGACAAAGCTATTTGTAGAAACTTTACACAAAATCAATTTACTTTTATTTATCAAAAAAAAAAGTATGTTGATTTAGATGAACTAAGTGATTTAGAACCAATTCAATGGTTTGCAAATCTAGATCTTCTCCCAATCCTACAAATAAGTGAACCCATCTACCCTAGACTTGTTAGGTTATTTTATAATAATCTACATGTAGATGAAGAAGAAAGGGTGTCTACCTATCTTCTAGGACATCATATATCCATTACGGATAGATCCCTTTGTGACATAATAGGCATCCTTGTAAAAGATAGAGATTGTTATTTTAGAGGACAATGGGATGATGAAATGGTTGGAACCACATATGTTGATGCCTTAGGAACAATTTTCAGTAATCCCAACTTAATGGTACTTCCTAAAAGCTCTGAACATCTATTACCATTAAACACCAAAATACTTCATCACATCCTAATTAGTATCATTCTTCCTAAATAATAACATCATGATGAAGTAAATCAAATGGAACTAGGAACCATGTATTGGATCATGAAAGGATTTAACAACTAATTTAGTTACCTTATCCAACAAAATATGATAGAGATATCTAAAAAGGACATGATGCTTCCATATGATGGCATAATCACTAGAATACTTAATGCCTACGATATTGCAATACCACCTGACGAAGATGTTATAAAGGTAGATAGATTTAGCATCATAAATAAAAATCAACTTCGTCGAATGAGATGTATATTTAGAAATGGTATGTGGGTTAGAATGCCTAGAAGAACCAATCCCCCTCAACCAGAACCAGAACCAGAAACACCAATCTTTAGGGGTAATCAATATCTCTAACTGGTCCCTTTGAGGAATCACACCCAATTGAGCAAGTTCATTCATCATCTATCGAAGGCATAGGGATTCGGATGGATCACTTTGAACAAATACAAGATCGGCTTGTACATCGCCAAGATCAAATCCTATCTGAGCTGCAGCAGATTCATCGACAGTTTGACACTCTGTTTAGGCATTTTAATTTTCCACCACCTGAATGAGCATATGTATAATGTAGACACAATTCCTTTTTGTTGTAAAACTATGTTGTTGTAAACTCTTTATGCTACTCACCTTGATCAAAATACCACTTGCTTTGATATGTTTAACTATTGGTATCTACGACTCGATGTGTTATTTGTTGAACATTTACAGAGTTAGGAATATAAATGTTGATTGAACTTCATTTTCGGATTTTCCTTATTCTTTGGACACTTAAATTCTGTGATGAAAATTTTATACGAATTTGACATGATTGAATGCTTCAACAATGTTTACTTTAAAGTTAAAATTTTTGTACCTTCGTGCTATAAGTTTCCATGATAAGCATGTTATATTCTCATTGTGATTTGAGAAGGCTCATTCATACATCAGATTCTTAATCTTTGAGTACTATAAAAACACTAATAATTTTGCTTCATAATTGTGATTGAAAAAAACTATGGCAAAACATTGTCCGAATGCATAAATTTATTAAAATTTATTTTCAGACTTTCTTGATTCTATGATCAATCACTAAATGCTGAAAAAATTATGATATGAATTTTATATGATTATATGATTCAAAAGTTTCCATGATTACGAGTATGTTTTACCTTCATAATTGTGATTGAAGAGCCATAACAAAACTTTGTCCGAATGCATGATTTTGTATTTCTCTTCTGGACTTAATGTATTTCTTGAATAGAGCTTTCATGAGCCTATGTCATATCAAGTTTGTTTCATATCAATGCTCTATGATTTTTGACACATGGAATTGATTAACAAATGCATCTCTTATGGATTTACCTTGTGAAAAATAATTTTTAATCGAGAAATGGATTTGATAAAATGAATTCCTTCTTGATGAAGGAAGACATTTTTTTTTAATGAACACTAGCAAGAACTTAATTTCACATGTATATCTTGATTCTTGTAAAAATGAAGAATGATTTAATCTCTTATCATTTTTAACTTCATTCAAAGTTAGTTCACAATGGCTTTCCTCCTTCATGCAAAACGTTAATGACAAATAAGGAAGAAATAATGAAAGCTCTCTCCTTAATGGACTTTTGAATAATACCATGTCATGATTGCTTGAAAAATAATTTGTATAAATGGTATCTTATGTTTGAAAAATAACATGAATCTTTACCACACTTATTACTATGCTTGAAATACGCTTGAATCATTCTCCTTTTTGTTGATGACAAAGGGGGAGAAATATGTGGTAAATTGATGATAGAATGAATTGCTATGATTGTCATATTTACATTAATGACAAAATATCTAGAGCTTACATTTCAATTTTACAATATTGATATTTTGCCATATGATGAATTGTTATGATTGCCATATTTGCATCATGTTAACATATCTAGAGCTTGAAATACGCTTGAATCGTTCTCCTTTTTGTTGATGATAAAGGGGGAGAAATATGTGATAAATTGATGATAGAATAAATTGCTATGATTGCCATATTTGCATTAATGATAAGATATCTAGAGCTTACATTTCAATTTTACAATATTGATATTTTGCCATATGATGAATTGTTATGATTGCCATATTTACATCATGTTAAGATATCTAGAGCTTACATCGCAATCTTACAAATATATGAAATATAAGACTTGAAAATGGATGTCAAGCCATGACATCATTTTTAGAAAGATACATCATGATAGGAATCATGATGGGGGTATTGATAAGTTTAAATGAACTTAACTTATCAATATGTCTCTTGAATTCAAAGGCTTTGAATTCAAGAATGACTTATCTCAAGTACGGCATATAGATAGGGGGAGTTAAGGTTAATTCCGTCATCAATTGATTGTCATCATCAAAAAGGGGGAGATTGTTGAATCTCGGATTTTGATGATGAAGTCAATTGTCATTTGGTTATCTAATCCGTATGTTGAGATATGTGTGCAGGATTAACTACGATGACAGTAAGACATGTAGTAGGTGTTAAGCTGGAGTCAAAACCAAGATCACGTTGGGGGTTCGAGAGTTCGTCGGAAGTCCGGACGGTCGTCGGAGGTTCTATGGGAACAATCCAAGAAGTCCAGGAGCTTGCTAAAGAAGCTCGTCGGAACACACCAAGAGGATCGTCGCAAGTCCAGGAGTTTGCCGGGAGTCCGCCAAAGCATCGCCGAGAGTTCGTAGGATGTTCGTTGGAAGCTCGTTAGAAGAAGCGATTAACGCACCGGAACATGATCTACAGTATTGATGTCTTAATTGTTATAGTTAGCATGTAGATTAAGTTAGGATTGGGAGGTGATTCCATTAACTTAATCTGGGGCCAACTGGGCCCTTGGTAGACCTAAATTGGGCCAAATGGATCAGCGCATTCGGACCCAGAATTCCTGGCCGGTTGATGGCACCGCCCAAGAGACTCGATCTCCCAAGACTTCTAGGTGGTAGTTGCTAGTCATAGGTGCCCAGCAAGCCAATAACGTGAGTGATGGCACGTGTGACTTGATACAGAATCTTTTTGCTTATTATATTTTGGCGTATATCACTTTATAACTATTGCATAAATGCATATATATATTGTGATGTCCTTGGATTTGTGCAATGGGAATCGGATCGTGATGAGATTACGATAATGAGATCGATTCACCTTTTAAACACATATCCTAAATAATCCGGTCATAGGTTTTCGAGAGGGACATCGTGATAACCGGATAGGCGGTGTGCTATATTTGTCCATATGATGGATGCAGCTAGTCTCATAGCTGCTCATGTAGGGACACTAGGGATACAAAGACAAGTGCTCATTGGAGAATGAGTTCCTTTCGATTGATCCGCTTTACGGAATCTTTGGATGGTTGATGATGCCTTATTGTCGAACGGCGATTCCGTGAGTCCTAATGGTGTATCTGGTCCTTAGACTTGAGACACCAAGGATGTCCTGTATGAGTGCTCCACTCTTTGATACGAACTTATAGGTTTGGCTGTCCCCGGATCTAGTACAACTGGTCATTGGGAGTGGTAGTCGACCTTACGAGGGCTATTGAGTGTCGATAGAGGATCATCCACTCTCGGCGTCATGAGAGGAATATCCCATGTGTTCTTGCTCAGACAAATCCCGGGGGTCATTGGGTTGAGAGAGAGAAAGAGTTCTCCGGGAGAATCCGATTAGAGCGAGACTTCGAGTAGAAACCGGTATGGGTCCGACAACACCATGCTCGATATCACGGTCTACGGGATATTAGATGGATGAGGGACTATAGGTACATGGTGGCGAGGACAGACAGGGTCCAATGGATTGGATTCCCCCTGTCGTTTGGGGACTACTGGCGTAGTGGCCTAAATACGTCCGTAGTCGATGAGTCAGTGAATTATTACAGAGATAATAATTCTTTGAGTTAGAAGGAGTTACGACAGGTATGACTCACGGCCAGCTCGATATTGGGCCTAGAGGGTCACACACATATGGTAGGCATTGCGATGAGTAGAGGTTGGATATGAGATATCCGGACGGAGCCCTTGTCTTATTGGATGCAGATCCAATACCCACTAGGGAAGGACCCATTAGGGTTTGACACGGGATCTCTATAAATAGGAGGGATTCACAGCCTCATAGGCTAGAGTCTTTGCTTGCCTTTCCTATTCTCCTCTCCCTCTCCACCTCAGAGGCCTGGAGTTTTGAGGAGGGTCGTCGCAACCCTGCTGTGTGGATCACCGCTAGAGAGGAGGACGCTTGACCTCCTTCACCCTCTCCTAAGGATCTGCAAGGAAACAGGGATATACGATCTCCCTAGGTAACACAATCTCTATACGCAGTTTTGTGTTTTGCGGATTTTTGCGCACCAATCTTCGCACGATGACGAACATCTTTTTGGGAATCGGGGATTTTTGTTTTCTTGTTCTTCCGCTGCGCATATGATGTCGCCCCCGTTGATTTTCCAACAGTGGTATCAGAGCCAGGTTGTTCATGCGAATGATTGGTTTTGAACTGCGTGTGTTGTGTTTAGGAAGAATATTGACGTCAAAATCGTTGACGCAAAAGCGAGGAAGGGCAGCAACAGTTGCTGCCCTCGATCTGCATGCCTGCAACCACCTGCAGCAGCAGCCGCAGCCAGGCAGCACAACGCCGGCGCATGCGCAAGCGCTATGCTTGCAGCAGCCGACCGGCTGTCTGCTTGCAGCAAGCTTGCGACCGGAGGGGCTGGCAGCCCACGGGCAGAGGCGCCGCAGGGCAGCGACGCCTGCCGCCGCAAGGGAGCGGCGCTTGCCGCCGCAGGGCAGCAACGCCTGCCGCCGCAGGGCAGCGACGCTTACCGCCGCTGCTCCCGCGGGCGAAACCCCCCCCACACAGGGGCGGCCGCCTGGCGGGACAGCACCGCCTGCAGAGGCAGCGGCGCCCGAAGGAGGCGCCCACCCGCAGTGACGTCGCCGCCAGCGGGCGTGCCGCCTGCAGGCGAGGGCAGTGCCTATGATCATGGACCGTGTGATGTGTGTACTTGTGATTATTATTATTGAGGTCTACGAACCTGCATTATATTTCTCGTTTATTGTCGGGCCTACGTGCCTATGATTAAGTTGTAATCACATGAGGAGGCGCAGCGGGAGCGTGGATGCGATAGCGGGACCCACGAGACGGACGATCGTGATGCATGGAGATGCATCAAGATGTCGACGGAACCGACGAGGACGAGATGGACAATCACAAGGGCATGGAGATGCACCGTTGCACACATAGATCTTGATGTGAGTGATTAGGCCTACTGGCTCGGGCCTAATCATATTAGGCTGTGGTCCATGATCATCTGATGTGATTGCTTATACACATGCTAGATATGTATATATATTTGCATGCGATGTAGATATATATTAAATATGTATATGTGTGACATGTCATATTAGGAGACCAAATTATAGAAACATCTCTCGATAATATTAAGTCGGTAAACGTGAGGCAATTAGATTGACCCACGTGGCCTTCCATCGTTATGAGTAGGAACCGATTCCCGGTGTAGGTTGAGTTGGTCGAGTCCCTCGAGACTCACCTATATCGCGATTCGCTATCTTGCTTACGACATAGAGATGTCACCGGTGACCTGAGGACATGGTATGCTTGGTCGAGTCCCTCGAGGGTATATCATCAAATCAGACTCATCTTGTAACGAAGGTGTTGACTTAACCGAGCATCATGGTTGGTCGAGTCCCTCGAGGCCATGGTGATTCGGAGGCCGAACAGGACGGGAATCACAAGGAGTTGTGATCGGCAAGAGTTGCCTACCTTTTAGGCTTAGTGTGATTGGTCGAGTCCCTCGAGGTTACTCTAAGACGCTGATTGGATCCTAATCCCCACTAAAAGTCTGCTGGAGACTTCCGTTTCACGTGCTGAGGGTGTCGCGTGACTCGTTAGTAAAATAGTGGGAGCATATTAAGATAGAAGTCCATATCTTGATAGTTTATTTCTTGCAAAATCTGCATGTTATTCATATCTGCTACATCTTTATTTTCAGAAAATGTCGCTTTCAAATCCCTTATGTGGCATACTTGATGTCAACCGCCTTACTGGTCCAAATTATACGGATTGGGTCCGTAACTTGAGAATTGTTCTCACAGCGGAGAAAATCGTGTACGTCCTTGATACATTGATGACTCCACTCTTGCTCAGTGCTATATGTTGGGCTCTATGACTCTAGAGTTACAGAGACAACATGAAAAGATGGATGCCAGATCCATTCTCCTACATGTCCGAAAATTGTTTGAGGAACAGGGAAGGACTCAACGATATGAGATATCTAAGAGCCTTCTCCGCGCTAGGATGACTGAGGGGACACCGGTTCAGAACCATGTCCTAAAGATGATTGAGTGGATAGAGAAACTCACAGTCTAGGAATGGTTCTAGAGGATAACTTGTGTGTGGACATTGTGCTTGGTCCCTACCAGATTCCTTTTCTGGGTTCATAATGAATTTTAATATGAACAAGCTTGAGGTGACTCTCCCGAGCTCCTCAATATGTTGAGGGAGGCAGAGAGTACTATTAAGAAAGAGAAGCCAGTTCTCTACACTGGTGAGAACAGAAAGAAAAGGAAAGCAGAAAGGTCCCTTAAGAAGGGAAAGGGCAAGGGCAAATAAGGTAAAGCAAAGGTTGCTAAGAAAGACCCAACAAAGGACAAAGGCCAATGCTTCCACTGTGGTAAAGATGGGCATTGGAAGAGAAACTGCAAAGAGTACCTTGTAGAAAGGGCGAAACAAAAGCTTGATGAAGCTTCAGGTACATTCATGATCAGTCTCCATTTGTGGGACTCTTATGATAACACATGGGTATTGAATACCAGTGAGTGCTTATCATATATGCAATTCGTTGGGGTGTTACGGCAAGACCTAGGGGAGACTAGAGAGAGGCGAGATGGACCTCAAGATGGATAATGGAGCAAAAGTTCTTTGTATTAGCTATTGGCGAGGTCGCTCTACATCTGCCTAGTGGAGCTTTTATTGCATTAGATGCATGTTATTTTGTTCCTTCTATTATCAAAAAATATTATCTCCATTTCATGTTTAATGGTTAGTGGATATAAATTTGTTTTTTGAGAACAATGGTTGTTCGATATTATTAGATGATAAGATCATCACGAAAGGAACATTGCATAATGGTTTATTTATGTTAGACACCACTCCACATATCATGAATGTAAATGTGTCCAAAAGGAAACAAGATGAGTTGAGCAAGTGCATACGTGGCATTGTAGGCTAGGTCACATCCATGAAAGAAGGATTCAAAAGTTGCTAAATGATGGATATCTAGATCCATTCGACTATGTGTCATATACAACTTGTGAGCCTTGCATTCGTGGAAAACTAACCAAATCTCCATTTAGTAGAACTAGAGAGAGAGCCAATGAGTTGTTGGAACTCATACATAGTGATGTATGTGGACCCATGTCAACTCATGCCATTGGAGGTTACTCCTACTTCATTACATTTACTGATGATTTCTCAAGGTATGGATATGTGTACTTAATGAAGTACAAGTCAGAGGATGTAGAGCAGAGGATGTAGAGGATATTGATCCTCAGACCTACGAGGAGGCTATTATGAGAATAGACTCCTGGAAGTGGAAAGAAGCCATGAATTCTGAGATGGATTCTATGTACTCCAATAAGGTTTGGAACCTAGTTGATGCTTTCGAAGGTATTGTACCCATCGGTTGCAAGTGGATCTTTAAGAAAAAGATGGGAGTAGATGGAAAGGTAGAGACCTATAAAGCAAGGCTAGTGGCTAAGGGGTATCGTCAAAGGCAAGGTGTTGACTACTGTTAAAACTTTCTCACCCATTAGCAATGCTAAAATCCATCAGAATTCTATTGGCTATTGCAGCACACTATGATTATGAGATCCGGCGGATGGATGTGAAAACCGCATTCCTCAATGGGAACCTTGAGGAGGAGGTGTATATGATGCAACCCGAGGGATTCGTGTCCAAGAACCGCCAAGATAAGGTGCATGAGGTTGCTTAGATCCATTTATGGACTAAAAGCAAGCTTCGAAGTTGGAACATAAGATTTGATGAGGCAATCAGATCATATGACTTCGTTAAGAACGAAGATGAGCCTTGTGTATACAGAAAGGTAAGTGGGGAGCTATCACCTTTTTGGTGTTATATGTGGATGACATCCTCATCATTGGGAATGACATAGGAATGCTATCCCAAAGAAAGGCTTGGTTATCTAGACACTTCACCATGAAGGACTTAGGGGAAGCATCTTATATCTTGGGGATTAGAATCTATAGAGATAGATCCAAGAGGATGCTTGGCTTGTCCCAGTCCAGTACATAGAAACTATTGTCAAAAGGTTTGGCATGGAAAATTCCAAGAGAGGTCTCATACCGATGAGACATGGGATATCGCTTTTCTCAGTATGTCCCCAAAGACTCTAGAAGAAAGGGCGAACATGGATATGATACCTTATGCCTCAGTAATAGGGTCTATCATGTATGCCATGCTATGTACTAGGCGATATAGCGATGCTCGAGTGTCCGAAAGCGGTATCGGGCGGATCGGACTTGGAGCACCGGAAAGCGATAAAGTGTATCCTTAAGTACTTGAGAAGGACTAAGGATCTTTTACTAGTATATGGAGGTAATAGCCTTAAGGTTGAAGGCTACACCGACTCAAGTTTTCAGTCGATGTCGATGATAGCAAGTCAATTCAGGGTATGTGTACACCTTGAATGGAGGAGCAGGTGTCTTTGGAAGAGTTCCAAGCAAGATACCACCGCACTCGACTTCGACGAGGCGGAGATACATTGCTGCATCGATGCAGCAAAGGAGGAGTCCTGGTTGAAGAAGTTCATCACAGATTTGGGAGTCGTGCCGGGTAGCAAAGAGCTGATCTCCCTATATTGCGACAACAATGGGGCAATTGCTCAAGCGGAGGAACCGAGGTCTCATCAGAAATCTAAGCATGTTCTGAGGAGGTTCCACCTTATCAGAGAGATCGTGACCCGAGGAGATGTAGCAGTGGAAAGAGTTCCATCCGAAGATAACATTGCAGATCCACTGATAAAGCCGTTGTCTAATTTTGTCTTTGAGCGTCAGAGGGGTATGATGGGGATCAGACACATATGTGATTGGATTTAGGTCAAGTGGTAGATTGCTAGTCATAGGTGCCCAGCAAGCCAATCACGTGAGTAATGGCACGTGTGACTTGATACAGAATCTTTTTGCTTATTATATTTTGGCGTATATCACTTTATAACTATTGCATAAATGCATATATATATATTGTGATGTCCTTGGATTTGTGCAATGGGAATCAGATCATGATGAGATCACGATAATGAGATCGATTCACCTTTAAACACATATCCTAAATAATCCGGTCATAGGTTACTCGAGAGGGACATCATTGATGATAATGAGGATAGACTGGGTGTCTTTATACCCATCCATATGATGGATGCGGCTGGTCTCATAGCTGCTCGTGTAGGGACACTAGGGATAAAGATGGTGCTCATTGGAGAATGAGTTCACATATTGATCCCTTACGGAATCTTTGGATGGTTGATGATGCCTTATTGTTCGGGCGATTCAAGTAGTCCTAGTGGTGTATCCGGTCCTTAGACTTGAGACACCAAGGATGTCTGTATGAGTGCTCCACTCTTTGATACCAGACTTATAGGTTTGGCTGTCCCAGATCTAGTACGGTTGGTCATTGGGGTGGTAGTCGACCTTACGAGGGCTATTGAGTGTCGATAGAGGATCATCCACTCTGGCGTCATGAGAGGAATATCCCATGTGTTCTTGCTCGGACAAATCCCCTGGCCGGGGTCATTCGGGTTGAGAGAGAAAGAGTTCTCCGGGAGAATCCGATTAGAGCGAGACTTCGTAGTAGAAACCGTATGGGTCCGACAACACCATGCTCGATATACGGTCTCGAGATATTAGATGGATGAGGGACTATAGGTACATGGTGGCGAGGACGCACAGGTCCAATGGATTGGATTCCCCTCAGATCGTGCGGGGGACTACTGGCGTAGTGGCCTAGTACGTCCAGAAGTCGATGAGTCAGTGAATTATTACAGAGATAATAATTCACCGAGTTAGAAGGAGTTCGGCAGGTATGACTCACGGCCGACTCGATATTGGGCCTAGAGGGTCACACACATATGGTAGGCATTGCGATGAGTAGAGGTTCGGATATGAGATATCCCACTGAGCCCCTTTGTCTTATTGGATGCAGATCTAATACCCACTAGGGAAGGACCCATTAGGGTTTGACAGGATCTCTATAAATAGGAGGGATTCACAGCCACATAGGCTAGAGTCTTTGCTTGTCTTTCCTATTCTCTCTCCTCTCCACCTCGAGGAGGCACGGAGTTTTTGAGGAGGGTCGTCGCAACCCCCTTGTGTGGATCACCGCTAGAGAGGAGGACGCTTGACCTCCTTCACCCTCTTCTAAGGATCTGCAAGGAAACAGGGATATCTGATCTCCCTAGGTAACACAATCTCTATGCGCAGTTTTGTGTTTTATGGATTTTTTGCGCACCAATCTTATACGACGACGAACATCTTTTTGGGAATCGGGGATTTTTGTTTTCTTGTTCTTCCGCTGCGCATATGATGTCGCCCCCGTTGATTTCCCAACAGTAGTACCATGCCTGTCAGGCGGTGGTACCGCCGGTAGTTATTATTGCCAACGGTGGTACCACCCCTATCAAGCAGTGGTACCGCCTGAGCACGGTCTCCGAGCGATGTCAGGTGGTAGTACCACCCAGACTGAGTGGTAGTACCGCTCAGTGACAGATAACCAGTGGTAGTGCCGCCCAGTTATCGTGGTGGTACCACCAGGACCCCGGAAATTCGAGAATGGACACTTTTGAGCTCTGAATTCAAACTGATTGGGGCCTATATAAACCCCACCCTTTCCTACATGAAAGGGCACCGAAAGCTTGCTTTTATTCTGAGTATTTGAGAGCTTAAAAGTGTTGTAAAAGGCTAGAGTTCTTCTCCCTCTTTTCTTTCTAAGTCTTGATTATTCAAGAGAGGAGTGAAAACTTGTAAGGGTTGTCTCTTGAGCCCGTCAAAAGGAGAAAAGCTGTAAAAGGATGGTTGGCCTTCGCCTATTGAAGGAAGGCCTCTAGTGGATGTTGGTGACCTCATCAGAGGAGTATGCCAAAAGTGGATGTAGGTCAAGATTGACCGAACCACTCTAAACCTCGGTTTGCATTTACATTCTGCTCTTTATCTTAACTGCAAACTACCTCTGTTGCTTTATATCAACTATACTTCCGTTTGCTATCAAGTTAAAGATCTTTCCAAAATGGTTTTTGTTAGGATCGAGAGCACTAAAGGGGGGTGAATTAGTGCAGCGGAAAACTTTCAGCGATTTAAAAACAAAAGCCACGTTCGTCCGATAAAAACGATTTCGATGTAAATGTCGATTCACAGTTTGTAGTTTACGCGGTTTGCATCTAAATGCAGTTTGCGTCTAAATGCAGATTGCGTCTAAGCGCAGTTTGCTTTTAAGCGCAGTTTGCATCTAAGCGCAGATTGCGTCTAAACACAGTTTGCGTCTAAACACAGTTTGCGTCTAAGCGCAGTTTGCGTCTAAACACAATTTGCGTTTAAGCGTAGTTTGCGTCTAAGCGCAGTTTGCGTTTGAGCGCAGTTTGCGTCTAAGCGCAGTTTTACGTCTAAGTGCAGTTTTACGTCTAAGTGCAGTTTTACGTCTAAACGCAGTTTTGCGTCTAAACGTAGTTTTACGTCTAAACGCAGTTTTCGTCTAAACACAGTTTTGCGTCTAAGCGAAGTTTTCGTCTAAAACGCAGTTTTACGTCTAAACGCCAGTTTTGCGTCTAAACGTAGTTTTACGTCTAAGCGTGTAGTTTTTCGTCTAAACATAATTTTTCGTCTAAGCGCGGTTTTGAACTTTGAAAAGCGTTTTATGAATACGCAGAAAGCAATTTGCAGTTATAAATGGAATCAAAAGCGTGGCGTAAACTGCAGTGTAAAGATCGCATGCAAAAAACACCGATTTCGTCTGAATGCAGATTGGAAAGATAAGAACTTATAGACTTCGTTCAGAGCGGCATAAAGGGCAGTAGCAATGTAGGAGGTTTGCAGTAATGATAAAGTGCTCAAAGTAAAAGCAAACCAGAGATTTAGAGTGGTTCGGCCAGTCTTGACCTACTCCACTTTTGGCTTCCTCCTCCGGCGAGGTCACCGGCGTCAACTAGCTGCCTTCCTTCAATGGGCGAAGGCTAACTGCCCTTTTACAGTTTTCTCTCCTTTTGATGGGCTCAGGGAGACAACCCTTACAGATCCTTTCTCTCCTCTCTTTACAACTCAAGACTTGAAGAACAGAAAGAGGAGAACTTTTGGACTTTACACAAATTTGAGCTCTTAGAATCACTGAAAAGATTAAGAATGGGGTGTGGATTTGTATCTTTTCAGTGCTGAATGGGTGGGGTATTTATAGGCCCCAACCCAGTTCAAATTTGGAGCTCAAAACGATCAAATCCCGAATTCCGGGATCGGTAGTTGCACCTCTTGAATGGAGAGGTTGCACCCGCCGCGAGCTTCGAGATCGAGCCCAGGCGGTTGCACCTCTCTGTCGGGCGGTTGCACCACCTGAGTCGGCTCGGAGACTAAGCCCTAAGCGGTGCCACCTCTGATTGAGGCGGTTGCACCTCTACCTGAGCTTCGAAGACCGAGCTCTTCAGGTACCTCCTCTCTGTCGAGGGAGGTTGCACCACGATCTAGCTCGAGAGCCCGAGCTCTCAGGCGGTTGCACCTCTGGCTGGGCGGTTGCACCGCCGGTCTGGCCGGGAGACACAGCCCCGGCGGTTGCACCTCTGGCCTGGCGGTTGCACCTTTGGTGCAATCGGGGTCGAATGGTTAGCTCCATTCGGCCCAATTTCAATCTTTTCAGGGGCCCATTGCCCCAAGATTAAGCTAATGGGATCACCTCCCATTTTCAAGCTTAATCAATGTGCTAACTACGATTAAATCTAAGACAACTTCTGCAGCTTTGCTCCGATGCGTCAATCGCTTCTTCCGGCGAGTTTCCGGCGAACTTCCGTCGATCATCCGATGAACCCTCGGTGATTCTTCTGCGGACATCCGGCAAACTCCTGGACTTTGCGACGATCCACTTGGCGAGTTCCGACGAGCTTCGCTTAGCAAGCTTCTGGACTTCTCGGATCTGTTCTCATCGAGAACCTCCGACGACCGTCCGAACTTCCGTCGAACTCTCGAACTCCCAACGTGATCATGATCTTGACTCCGGCGCAACTCCTGCTGCTTGTCTAACTTTCATCGTAGTTAATCCTGCACACTTATCTCAACACATAGATTAGACAACAAATGACAATTGACTTCATCATCAAAATCCGAGATTCAACAGTTTTAGTATGAAGTCTTTTTGAACCAATGAAAGTTTTCCGCTGCACTAATTCATTACCCCCCCCCTCCTCCTCTTTGTCTTTGTGCTCTTGATCCTAATAGAGACTACGTGAAGCAATTTTCTGTGCTAATGCTGGACATATAGGACATGTCCGAGAAAGACAAGTTGTTCAGCTTCCTCGATGGTTTGAAGCCATGGGCTCAATAAGAACTACATCGAAGGAATGTCGCCGACGTGATCGGGGCAATTGCTATTGCAAAAAGGCTCACCGACTTTGTTTCCTTCGAAGACCTAGGAAAAAGGAAATAATCTTCAAGCAATTGCCCTCTGAAATATTCTCGAGGGAAGGAGCTCAGGGGCGAACAAAGGAAGAAGAGTTCCCACAAAAGGCCAAGCCCGAAAGGCAAGATCCCAAAACCTAGCGGATGCTTCTTGTGCAGAGGGCCGTACATGGTGATGGAGTGCCCACAAAAAAAGGTACTCAATGCTTTAAAAGCTTCCATCCACCCCTCCCGATCGGACAAGGGCAAGGCTGTCGCTCTTAGTTCGAGTAGTTCTAAATCCAGTAACGACGATAAGGAGTCGCAAGGACCCTGGATGGGAGCAATGCGTTTGTTGAATACCATGCAGGGTCAAGTGGGGGAGAACACGAAGACAAGGCTACAAAAAGCAGGAAGTGGTGAGCTGATGCACGTAGACATTAAACTCAATGGCCATACTGCTAGTCATAGGTGCCCAGCAAGCCAATCACGTGAGTGATGGCACGTGTGACTTGATACAGAATCTTTTTGCTTATTATATTTTGGCGTATATCACTTTATAACTATAGCATAAATGCATATATATATTGTGATGTCCTTGGATTTGTGCAATGGGAATCGGATCGTGATGAGATCACGATAATGAGATCGATTCACCTTTAAACACATATCCTAAATAATCCCGGTCATAGGTTACTCGAGAGGGACATCATGATAACCGGATAGATTGGTGTGTTGTATACCCGTCGATATGATGGATGCAGCTGGTCTCATAGCTGCTCGTGTAGGGACACTAGGGATACAGTACAGGTGCTCATTGGAGAATGAGTTCACTGATTGATCCGCTACTGAAATGCTTTGGATGGTTGATGATGCCTTATTGTCGACAGCGATTCCGTAGTCCTAGTGGTGTATATCTGGTCCTTAGACTTGAGACACCAAGGATGTCCTGTATGAGTGCTCCACTCTTTGATACCAGACTTATAGGTTTGGCTGTCCCAGATCTAGTACAGATGGTCATTGGGAGTGGTAGTCGACCTTACGAGGGCTATTGAGTGTCGATAGAGGATCATCCACTCTCGGCGTCATGAGAGGAATATCCCATGTGTTCTTGCTCGGACAAATCCACGGCGGGTCATTAGGGTTGAGAGAGAAAGAGTTCTCGGGAGAATCCGATTAGAGCGAGACTTCGAGTAGAAACCGTATGGGTCCCGACAACACCATGCTCGATATCGGTCTCTAGGATATTAGATGGATGAGGGACTATAGGTACATGGTAATGGCGAGGATGACAGGTCCAATGGATTGGATTCCCTCAGATCGTCACGGGGACTACTGGCGTAGTGGCCTAGTACGTCCGTAGTCGATGAGTCGAGTGAATTATTACGGAGATAATAATTCACTGAGTTAGAAGGAGTTCTGACAGGTATGACTCACGGCCAGCTCGATATTGGGCCTAGAGGGTCACACACATATGGTAGGCATTGCGATGAGTAGAGGTTCGGATATGAGATATCCGACGGAGCCCTTGTCTTATTGGATGCAGATCCAATACCCACTAGGGAAGGACCCATTAGGGTTTGACACGGGATCTCTATAAATAGGAGGGATTCATAGCCTCATAGGCTAGAGTCTTTGCTTGCCTTCCCTATTCTCCTCTCCCTCTCCACCTCAGAGGCCTGGAGTTTTGAGGAGGGTCGTCGCAACCCTGCTGTGTGGATCACCGCTAGAGAGGAGGACGCTTGACCTCCTTCACCCTCTCCTAAGGATCTGCAAGGAAACAGGGATATACGATCTCCCTAGGTAACACAATCTCTATACGCAGTTTTGTGTTTTGCGGATTTTTGCGCACCAATCTTCGCACGACGACGAACATCTTTTTGGGAATCGGGGATTTTTGTTTTCTTGTTCTTCCGCTGCGCATATGATGTCGCCCCGTTGATTTCCCAACACATACGGCCCGTGCAATGGTGGACGTGGATGCTACCCACAATATTATTGCCGATCGAGAAGCAAAACAAATTGGGCTGATCTTGGAGAAGAGCCCAAGTCGAATGAAGGTAGTGAACTCGGAGGCCAAGCGAATCTCTGGATTGGCAAAGGGAGTTCCCATCAAGATTGGAATATGGAGCAGGAGCACAAACATGATGGCAGTGCCACTGGATGACTTCCAAGTGATTCTTGGAATGGAATTTATGCATGCGGCGAAGTTGGTGCCAATGTCATTCCTTTACTCCCTTTGTGTGATGTGAGGTGAAGACCCTTGTGTGGTTCCCGTCTCTCGGAGAGGAACTAGGGAACCCCAACATATATCGGCATTACAACTAAAGAAATGGGTAGGAAATGGTTAATTAACATTTGTGGCTGCTATGAAGCTAGAGCCACTCGACGAGAAGGCCATTCATGAATCTGCTATGGTGGCGAATGTCCTGAAAGAGTTCACTAATGTTATGCCACCCGAGTTACTGAAGACTCTTCCGCCACGTAGAGGCATGGATCACAATATCGAGCTGGAGCCAGGAGTGAAGCCTCCAGCAAGACCACCCTACCATATGCCCTCGCTAGAGTTGGTAGAACTCAGAAAACAATTAGGTAAACTGCTAAGTGGTGGTCTTATCTGTAGTTCTAAAGCACCATTTGAAGCTCCAGTTCACTTCCAGAAAAAACTGTTAGGATCGGAGCGGCACTAAGAGGGGGGGGGTGAATTAGTGCAGCGGATTAAAACTTCGGTTTTGAAAAAATCTTTCGTACGATAAAAACCAATATCGATGAAAACTGATTTGGAACCTTGATAACTTAGAAGCGTATGGAAGCGTAGTGACTAAGTAAAGAAGTTTGCAGTATATAAATGGCAAGAGTAGAATGCAAACCAGATAACACAGCAGTTTTAAAGTGGTTCGGTCAAAATGACCTACATCCACTTGTGAAGCCTTCTTCGAAGAGGCTCCCAACTTCTGCTAGAAAAATCTCTTTGTAGGAGAAGGACTAATACCCCTCTTACAACCTGTACAAGTGGTTCACACCCTTATAATTCTTTTCAACAAGATGGGAGGAGGTGAACACTCAAGCAATTTGAAAAACAAGACTTGCTAAGACTTTTCTAAGGCTCTTATCTCAAACTATTGCTTTGCAAAAGGTTGTGTTCTCAGCTGAGAATTAAGGGGTATTTATAGGCCCCAAGAGGATTCAAATTTGGGCTCCAAAATTTGAATTATCTTGGGTTTCCGAGGTTGGTGATGCCACCACCTGTCGGTGGCAGTGCCACCGCCGGATCTCTCGGGTGCTGGGCGGTTCCACCACTCAGTCCAGCGGTGCCACTGCTCAGATCTCGGGTTCTAGGCTGTGCCACCGCCTACACTGTTTCAGCTCACTGGTTGGGCTCCAATCTTGGCCCAAACCAGTCCGAACTCGGGCCCAATTAGCCCCTACTTGGGTTATAGGATTAACACCTAATCCTAATCCTAATTAACATACTAACTATGAATTTAAAGACATTTCCTAAGCTATTACAAAGTCTGCAAGTCAACACTTCTTTCGGCGAGATTTTGGCAAACTTCCGACAGTCTTCCGATAAACTCTCGGAAACCATTCTGCGGACTCCCGGCAAGCTCCTAGACTTCACGATTTGATCTTGGCGAGTTCGAACGAGCTTCTTCGGCAAGCTCTGATCTTTCTTGGCGAGCTACGTAAACTTCCAACGAACCTTCTAGCTAGCTTCCGAAAAACCCTTCGGCAAGCTCCCTACTCATTCTTGGCTAGTTCTGGTAGCATTCCCGACGAACCTTCGGACTTCCGTCGAACTCTCGAACTCCCAATGAATCCTTCGCGCTTGACTCCGCACTTTGTTTCGCTTTATGTCTTCATCATTATCGTAGTTAATCCTGCACATGCAAGCCAAAACTCTACTCCGATCTAGACAAATATTACAACGCAAATTGACATTCTGTTGCCCAGCACGTCATTGGTTGGTGCTTCGTCCGATTCTTTAGCGCATCGTCCTCTCTTGCAGCTTGTTGCCCAATCAGTGGTTAACCTCCGCAACCCCGATATCCTTGGTGCAATTCCGCTCTCCTTGGCCTGATGCCCGACGTCCAAAGCCTTCTGCCGTCCAACATCCTGACGTGATCTCCTCCAGTGCAACATCAATTCCTCCTGCGTCAACTGTCTAATCTTGATCGAGTAGACCTGCATCACTCAAAATCCGAGATTCAACAATCTCCCCCTTTTTTATGATGACAACTAATTGATGACTAACGAAGTTAACCTTAACTCCTCGGAGTTTAACCAAACTCCTCCTATCAATATGTCGTATTGATAGAAACTCTTGGATTCAAAAATCCAAGCAACATGTCATCATAAACTTATGCATAACATGTCATGTCATCATACTTCTCCCCCTTTGTCATCAACAAAAAGGAGAAGTTCCTACTCTTATGTGTTTAGAGATAAAAAGTTCAATACATTGTATGAAAAAATATATATATAATATCAAGTTTTATCATCATGCAATGTAGCAATTAAAGATGTGTAAGTTTAGCATGTTTGCTCTCCTTGAGATAAGCAAGATAGCACATTTGTTTTTTTTTTAGATAGCAACTCTTTGCTTCTCTTTAGACTATAAGCTAGCAATTTTTACGATATGCAAGTTTTACCACATACAAGCTAGCAAAAAAATTACGAAAGCAAATACAAGATAGCTTTCTTATGTAAGCTCATGATTCTTGCTTCCTATTGCAATGTGCAAGTTGCAAGTTTTGCTTCTTTTGCAATGTACAAGTTTCAAATTTTGCATCTTGAGCTAGTAATATTTCTCTCCCTTTGTCATTGTCAAAAAGAAAAAAAGAATTCAGTTTTGTAGTTCTTTTTCCTTTTACAATGATTTCAAAATCATGACAAAGGATGAATAATCAAGTTATGAATGTCAAGACAATTTTTCATGATGAATATTTTATCATTGCATGCATCATTATCATAAGTTGAAGTATTACATGCATAATATCATATCATCATTCATAATTACATTAATGTTTCAATATAGCAATTTCTCCTCAAAATGTGTAACTTAGCACTCATAGCATTTTAAATCATGATTTACATCATATGTAATACATTACATCATAATTAGAAAGCATAAGTATTGCATGCATCATTGCAAATCATAAATGTTTCATATCATGATGGTATTAATTTTGTCAAATTATATCCTACCATGCATGATCAAAACTTCTCCCCATTTTATCATTGAAAATAAGAAAGAAGTAGGGAAGAGCATAAAAGTGTAAAATATTTTAATCATTTCAAGGCATTTATATCATAGATACAAAGAAATCATATTATCAAAGATAAGACCATTTGAATACCAAAAGACATGATTCATTTTATCAAATCTCTTTCTTTTATAAATAACAAAAATTATAGGTGTACAAAGAAGAGATTGTGATTAAAATAGAATCTCAAGTAGTAAATCCAAGAAATCAAGATCATAATTTGAATACAAACTCATTCAAATTCAAATCGTCAAATTCATCAAAATCTCAACATTACTTTCAACAGATTCAAAATGGTATACATAGATTTATCATAATAATCATCAAGATCAATAAGATAGAGAAAAATAATTTTTCAAGGAAAAAATATTTTTCTCTTTTTAGTTGTTTCAATTCATATGATTTTATTTCATTTATGCCAAATAAAAACATGTATCATGTTTAAAACCGAAAGTGTAAGATTTATTACAACAAAGATCAATAAGGCACTTCCATTATAGTAAAAATCAATCATCTGTAAATCGCCAGATTCATCATGCATAATTTTAAAATTTTTTAAGCATGATCATTATGCATGACACTAAAACATTGTTTCAAAATGTTTAATATTTTCATTACACAATTTCATCATTATGCATCATCATATTTTCAAATTCGAACATGCATAATTTCAAAACTATATCTTTCATTTTTCATGCATGATACAAATAACTCAATCATCAATATGGGCTATCATACATGATATTCAAGCATTCATGATATATCATTTTGGCAACATGATCATAGCTATTCAAATGATAGTATCTAAATGTCAAAATTCATTATATCCTATCATGCATGATCATTAACTTCTTATTTGTATTTCATGCATTATTTCATTTCATCACATAAGGAATATTAAGAAGAGTTATTAGGTGATGAGATAACTATTTCATGAGTATAAGGAATTGCATAAAAATCATATCATGAAAAGATAATAACAAAAGACACATTTTCTTTTGAAAAATCTCCTCTTAAATAATCAAGGGAAAATTTTAGAAGATCATGATATAGATAAAATTCATTCAATCTTATAAGAGAACAAGATATTAATTCAAGCATATAAAATATCTCAATTCATTATGAATCATAAAAAGAATTGTGGTTCCGAAAAATCACGATTCATTTAGGAAAATTTTCTCTTTAGTGCAATGATACCAATCATAATTCATTTGGATAGTAGATGCTAAAAAGGAACATTGAGGATACAAGATCTTCATTTTTATAGAGTAAATCTTAAGTTATAAATCTTGAAAAATCAAGATAAAGCTCATTCAAATTCAAATCATCAAATCGAAATTATTTTCAAGATATTCATAAAAAGATGATAAAATAGATTCATCAAACCAAGAATTTTCAAGAAAAATACTTTTATCTATTTAGTTGTTTCATATAAGCATGCCTTTGTCCTTTTTGTGCCAAAAAAAAAAGTATATATATCATCAATCATTTAGGATCGAAAAATAAATTTCTTCATAAAAACCATCAAGATCATTATGTATAACTTTTAAAATCTCATGTATAAAACGGTATCAAAACATTTAATATTTTCATTCCATCATTTTGCATTGGTTTTATTGAACATAATTTTGAATGATTCTTATAGATAACTTAAAACTTCTTTAGTTTTAATTTATATGATTGACTTTATCTTAGCATGCTCAAATTTTGTTCATATGTCAAAACCATACATCATATTTGAAAACCAAAGACAAGGTTAAAAAAAAAATCATTAAGCCTTCCTTTCAAAAGTCATGCATCATCATTGAAAATCAATATGGAAATCGTCAAAATACACATTCTTGCTTCTCAAGCACATACATAAGATTAATCTTATTAGGTGTATAAGCATTAGATTTATATCTAACATTTTATTGCATTAACGTAACACATGTAATTTTTAAGAAAATTAATCCAAAACTAAATTAAAAATAACTCATGAAAGTATTATGTAATTTCAAAATAATTCAAAAGAGTTGAGTTACTTACCTTGTAGTCGAAGCTCGTCAAAGCCCAATTCGCCATTTCACCTTTGGAAGTTTTTGATTCATCCTTGGTTGCCTTCCTCTTTTTTGGCCTCTTCCTCCGTTCAAGTTCATTGTTTATTTTAGATTTTTGTTTAATGAACTTATTAAGATTTAGTGTTTGAAGTTCAAGTTCATCATTGTCCTCATCACTTGAGTCATCGCTCAAGTGGTATTCATTTGTCTGGAGTTTCAAATCCTTCCTATTCTTTGGAAGGCGGTTCAAGTGCTCATCGGGTTCAAAATGTTCCAAAAGTGTCATTTTATAGGTCATTAATGACCCGATTAAATCTTCTAATGGAAAATCATTTAAATTTTTATCTCTTGTATTGTGGTTATTTTAGGATCCTACCTTTTTGGAAGGAATCTTAAGATCTTGCTTACGAGATCAAAATTTGAAAAAGATTTACCAAGAACTCTTAGATTATTGACGACATCCGTGAAACGGGTGTACATGTCGCCTATAGTCTCGCTTGGTTGCATTCGAAAAAGCTCAAAATCATGTAATAAAATGTTAACTTTCGAGTCTTTGACTCTACTAGTTCCCTCGTGCATGATTTCGAGTGTTCACCAAATATTAAAAGCTGTTTTGCACGTAGAAATCCGATTGAACTCATTTTTGTCTAAAGCGCAAAATAAGGCATTCATAGCCTTTGCGTTTAAAGAAAAATACTTTTTCTCCAAATCCGACCATTCGTTCATCGGTTTAGAGGGAAGTTGAAAATCGTTTTCAATAATATTCCATAAATCCAAATTCATAGAAAATAAGAAAACTCTAATTCGAGTTTTCCAATATGTGTAGACCAATCCGTTAAACAACGGTGGACGAACAACCGAAAAGCCCTCTTGAAAGCCATGAAGAGCCATTTCTCTCGGGTGTAAATACGAGATGAGAAATACCAGGCTCTGATACCAATTGTTAGGATCGGAGCGGCACTAAGAGGGGGAGGTGAATGAGTGTAGAGGATTAAAACTTTGGTTTTGGAAAAATCTTTTGTACGATAAAAAGCAATATCGATGAAAACCGATTTGGAAGCTTGATAACTTAGAAGCGTATGGAAATGTAGTGACTAAGTAAAGAAGTTTGCAGTATATAAATGGCAAGAGTAGAATGCAAACCAGATAACACAGTAGTTTTAAAGTGGTTCGGTCAAAATGACCTACATCCACTTGCGAAGCCTTCTTCGAAGAGGCTCCCAACTTCCTCTAGCAAAATCTCTTTGTAGGGGAAGGACTAATACCCCTCTTACAACCTTTACAAGTGGTTCACACTCTTACAATTCTTTTCAACAAGATGGGAGGAGGTGAATACTCAAGCAATTTAAAAAACAAGACTTGCTAAGACTTTTCTAAGGCTCTTATCTCAAACTATTGCTTTGCAAAAGGTTGTGTTCTCAACTGAAAATTGAGGGGTATTTATAGGCCCCAAGAGGATTCAAATTTCGGCTCCAAAATTTGAAATCTCTTGGGTTTCCGAGGCTAGCGATGCCACCGCCTATCGGTGGCGGTGCCACCGCCGGATCTCTCGAGTGCTGGGCGGTGCCACCGCTCAGTCCAGCGGTGCCACCGCTCAGATCTCGGTTTTTAGGTGGTGCCACTGCCTACACTATTTCAGCTCACTGGTTGGGCTCCAATCTTGGCCCAAACCAGTCCGAACTCGGGCCCAATTGGCCCCTACTTCGGTTATAGGATTAACACCTAATCCTAACCCTAATTAACATACTAACTACAAATTTAAAGACATTTCCTAAGCTATTACAAAGTCTGCAAGTCAAGACTTCTTTCGGCGAGCTTTCGGCGAACTTCCGACAGTCTTCCAATAAACTCTCGGAAACCATTCTGCGGACTCCCAGCAAGCTCCCAGACTTCACGATTTGATCTTGGTGAGTTCCAACGAGCTTCTTCGGCAAGCTCCAATCTTTCTCGGCGAGCTCCGCGAACTTCCAACGAACCTTCCGGCGAGCTTCCAAAAAACCCTTCGGCAAGCTCCCTACTCATTCTTGGCTAGTTCCGGCAGCATTCCCGATGAACTTTCGGACATCCGTCGAACTCTCGAACTCCCAACGAATCCTTCGCGCTTGACTCCACATTTTGTTTCGCTTTATGTCTTCATCGTTATCGTAGTTAATCCTACACATGCAAGCCAAAACTCTACTCCGATCTAGACAAATATTACAACGCGAATTAACATTCTGTTGCCCGACACGTCATTGGTCGGCGCTTTGTTTGATTCTTTAGCGCATCGTCCTCTCTTGCGGCTTGTTTCCCAATCGGTGGTTGACCTCCCCAACCCCGATATCCTTGGTGCAATTTCGCTCTCCTTGGCCCGATGCCCGACGTCCGAATCCTTCTACCGTCCAATATCCTAATGTGATCTCCTCCGGTGCAACGTCAATTCCTCCTGCGTCAACTATCTAATCCTGATCGAGTAGACCTGCATCACTCAAAATGCAGTTAAACATCTAAATATAATCAATTAGTTTCATCATCAAAATCCGAGATTCAACAAAAACAAGATGGGAGCCTCCGACTATGCGTCGATTACCAAGCCCTCAACAAAGTGACGATAATGAACAAGTATCCCATCCCGCTCATCGCGGACTTGTTTGACCAGTTGGGCAAGGCCAAGTATTTCTCAAAACTTGACCTTCGATCGAGGTATTGGCATGTGCGCATTGTTGAAGGCGACAAAGCGAAGACAACTTGGATGACCAGGTACAGAGCGTTTGAATTCTTAGTGATGCCTCTCAGCTTAACTAATGCTCCGACCATGTTCTGTACTCTCATGAACCAGCTATTCAATGAGTATTTGGATAAGTTTATGGTCATCTACTTAGACGATATCGTCGTCTATAGTCAAACGCTCGAGGAGCATGTCAAGCAACTTCGGACAATTTTTAAGGTTCTCAAGGAGGACACGTTATTTGTGAAAATGGAGAAATGCTACTTTGCTCAAACGGAGATCTTATTCTTAGGGCATCGAATCGGTGATGGCTCCATTCGGATGGACAAATCAAAGGTACAAGCGGTTACGAAATGGCGAACTCCAAAGAAGGTGCTAATGTTGAGATCCTTCCTTGGCTTCGTCAACTACTATCGATGCTTCATAGTGGGGTATTTGAAGCGTGCAACTCCACTGACGGAGTTGCTGAAGAAGGAGCAGCCTTGGAGGTGGTCTGATAAATATGAAACTGCATTTCAAGATCTGAAGGCTGTTGTGTTGGAAGAACTAGTGCTTAAATTGCTGCACTATGGGGAGCCCTTCGAAGTCTATACAAATGCTTTAGACTTCACTATTTGGGGAGTGCTCATGCAGGAGGGTCATCCAATGGCCTACGAGAGCCGCAAACTTAACAAGACCGAGTGGCGGTATCCGATGCACGAAAAGGAGATGACAGCAGTGATCCACTATCTACGAGTTTGGCGACACTACCTTCTTGGATCATGATTTGTTTTAAGGATAGACAACATTGCTTTAAGCTATTTCCAAACTCAGAATAAATTCTCCCTAAAGCAAGCACAATGGCAGGACTTCCTGGCCAAGTTTGATATAGCAATAGAGTATAAGCCCAAAAAGGCAAATGTCGTGGCTGATACATTGATTCAGAAAGTGGAGCGAGTGAATTCTGTACAATTGGAGGGCAGAGGCCAAGCAAGTTAGTTGTACTCCAACTTCCTTTCTAGGATCAGGGATGGTCTGTATAGTGATCCCTAAGCACTAACCCCGATGCAGCTCATTAAATAAGGCAAGACACGATGGTTTTGGGTCCAAGAGGTACTCGTTTACACCAAAAGGAATAGGATTTATGTTCCTCGAGTGGACAATATGAGGTGTGAACTCTTAAGAGAGTATCACGATTCCCTTTGGGCTGGACACCCAAGCATTCATAGAACCTTAGCTCTTGTGGAGAGGGCCTTCTATTGGCCGAAGATGAGGACTGATATGGAGGAATATGTTTGAACGTGCCTCACTTGCCAACAAGACAAGGTGGAGCAACGGAAGCCGATGGGACTTTTGGAGTCATTGCCCATACTAGAAAGGTCGTGGGAGAGCATTTCCTTGGACTTCATATCAAGATTGCCCACAGTAGGGAGACTCAGATCGATACTCATGGTGGTCAATCGATTTTCAAAGTATGCAACTTTCATTGCTGCTCCCCTACATTGTTCAGCAAAGGAGGTAGCTAAGCTGATAATGAAGGATGCAGTGAAGTATTGGGGAGTCCCGCACAATATCATCAGTGATCGAGACCCTCGGTTCCTAGGACGATTCTGGACCGAGCTATTCAAATTTTTGGGGTCCAAGTTATACTTCTCCATAAGCCTCCACCCCCAGACGGATGGCCAAACCGAAAGGATACACTCACTCCTAGAGCAATATCTTTGGCACTACGTGAGTTCCAACCAATGAGATTGGGTGAAGTTGTTGGACATTGCCTAATTCTCCTACAACTTGCCGCGGAGCTCTGCGTCCAACAAGAGCCCCTTCGAGATCATTACAGGGCAACAACCATCATCTCCTCACACTATAGCAATCATGTATACTAGGAGTAATCTGTCGGCCTACCACTTCGTAACGAAGTGGCACTGAAATGCAGATATTGCACGGGCTTACTTAGAGAATGTGGCAAAAAGGATGAAGAAGTGGGCAGACTTGGGAAGGCGACCGCAAGAGTTCAAGATCGATGATTTGGTGTTGGTAAAGCTCCAACCAGCATCACTCCAATTCTTTAGGAGCAAAGTATACAAAGGATTGGTGTGCAAGTATGAAGGGTCCTTCCCAATTATTAGCAGGGTGGGCAATGTCTCCTATAAGCTACAACTGCCAGCGTGGCTCAAAATTCATAATATTATTCATGCTAGCAACCTAAAAGCCTACCACTCAAATCTGCAAGATGCTTCCTGAAGTGTTCCAACTCGGCTACCCCCCACAAGAGTCTCCTACGAGAAGCGAGTTAAAATTATTTTAGCGGATCGCAAGATAAAGCTACCCAATGGAGCTGAGCAGACCGAGTACTTGGTGAAGTGGCAAAAGCTTTCCTAAACTAAAGCTAGTTGGGAACATGAAGATGTCCTGCAACATGAAGAATCAATTATCAACAACTACCGATAAGCGTTGACAAGGGCGTCGACAGTTTGTGTGGGGGAGAATGTCACGAACGATTGTCGCGCACCCGTAACAACTCCATTCAATGAACCGTTCGTCGCTCTCATCTACATGTACAATTGTTTGGAAGCATATTTTGGCTTGGTTTTAAGTCCTTTTGCTTGTAAAAATGTAAGTTTGAACAAGTTGCAGTGCTATAGTGCGACCGCTCATCGAACCGAGCAAAACAACACAAAACAGCTCTGTTTTCACGTTCCATGAGTTGTTTTCTGTAGCCCGCTACTGCACATGAAATGTTAGCCATCTCAGCACCCTGGAACCACCCAGGTGGCACCATGGCGGATGGGGCTTCGGTATAGTGTCAGGCGTTGAACAATCTTTCGCAAGTTCGCACGTTACCTTGACAGGAATTTGTTGTCGCGCTTGGCACCCGGTAAGCAGCTATTTGTGGACTTGCAGCTATTCATTCAACCCTCTAAAGTCCTTATTTTCCTCCTCTCCCTTTTTTCTCTTGTGCACACAAGGTGCTCACTGAATTGCTTGTAAAGCTTCCCCTTTTTGCGAGATGTCGGGACTTATCCGTCGCTCGTTCTTCAAACTAATCAACTTTCTCTTTTACATGTCCTTCGGGACCTACAAGAGGTTACAAGTGGGCTGATCTTTGTAGACACAAATCTTAAGGGTGAAGTACGACTTAGGCAATGCAAGATAAGTTCATATCTTTGCCACAAGGGTGCCTCGCGACTTAGGCAACGCAAGCTAAGTTCGCGTCTTTACCGTAAGGGTGCATCACAATTTAGGCAATTCTAGCTAAGTCCATGATAGTTCATCAGAAGTTCTGTCAGAATTGACCGAGAAGTCTAGGAGCTTGCCGAAGAAGCTTGTCGGAACTCGCCAAGAAGATCATCGTGAAGTCCAGGAGCTTGCTAAGAGTCCGTTGGAATATTGCCGAGAGATCATCGGAAGTTCGTCGAAAGCTCACCGAAAGAAACCTAGACTAACCGAACCGAATTTACTTTATATATGCCTTAAATTTCATAGTTAACACATAATTGGGATTGAAATTGGGCCAACCCAATTAGGGACCAGTTGAGACCATGTATGGACTGTGTTAAGCTAAGTGAAAGGCCCAAACAATGACCTAACAGGTGGCATAATTTTCAAGACTATATTAGGCGGTGGTATTGCCCAGTGTTAGTGTCAAGCGGTGGTACCACTAGTCTGGGCGGTGATACTGCTTAGATACAGTCTCCCAAGCAGTGGTACCAACAGACTAGGTGGTGGTACCGCATAGTGTCAGTGTTGTAGGCGATGGTACCACCCAGCACAGGCGGTGGTACCACCAGGATCCAGAAAACCCGAAATGAGACTTTTTTAGACTTCATGTTTTAATCAACTTGAGGCATATAAATACCCCTCTCATCCCTATTTAACCAACAAACAACTAAGTATACAAATTAGAAAAAACACTATTATAATCTTGAGAGTTCTCCTCCTCTAGCCGAAGTGTTTAGAATTTTGTTTAGGGAGGAGTAAGTGGAGTTATAAAGGTTCTCTCCTGAACTTGTCTAAAGGAGAATTGAGTTGTAAGAGTAGTTGATCTTCACCCATTGAAGGAATATCATTAGTGGATGCCGGTGGCCTCGACGGAAGAGGAATCGGCAAAGTGGATGTAGGTCACGACGATCGAACCACTATAAAAATATGGTTTGCATTTATTTCTTGCTATTTACCTTTATTGCAAATGAAATTCTTACTTTCACTGCACTTCTGCATGCTTTCAAGTTAAGCATTTCCGAGATCGAATTTTATTATATGAAAGATTTTCAAACTGACGTTTTTATCTACTACACTAATTCACCCGCCCCCTCTCTTAGTGCTGACTCATTCCAAACACAAACAAAGAAGAAACAACCTCTCGAACGAAAGGGGAGACCCGCTACAACAGAACCCTAAACTAGCACCCTCTCCTAGAAGTAGTAGAAGAAGAGCCCATCACCTACCTCCTAAAGTAAAAGGGAGAGGCAAAGACAAACAAAGAAGAAACAACCTCCTATGCGGAAGGGGGAGACCTGCCACGATGGATGAACAAAAACCCACCATAACAAAATCTTACTCCCGCTATAGTGGTCGAGACAAGACCCACCATGGCGAACAAACAAAACCTGCCATGGCGAATGAACAAAACCCACCATAGCGGAATCATAATCCCGCTATGGTGGTTGAGACAAGACCCGCCATGGTAGATGAACAAAACCTGACACGGCAGAATCTTACTCCCGCTATGGTAGTCAAGACAAAACCTACCATGGTGGGATCCTACTCCCACTATGGCGGTCGAAACAAAACCCGCAATAACAAATGAACAAGATTGGTACAAAAAGCAAGAGTCCATTACAAAACAGCACCCAAAAAAACCAGGCCCACGACTTAACACCCAAGCGCATCTAAACAAAGTGTGCAAACCAATGAAGCTCCTTACAGCAGAGCCATTAATCCCACTATGGTTGTCGATCGAAGACCCACTACGGTAGAAGCTGCTATGGCGGAGCAACCAATCCCGCTATGGCAATCGATCAAGGACCCGCTATGGCAGAGCCGCTAATCCCGCTACGATGGAGCCACCAATCCCACTATGACGATCGATCGAAGATCTCTGTGGCAGAAACCTACCACAGCAAAGCCACCTTTCTACGGTAATCAATCGAAGAACCACTATGATAGTCGATCGAAGACCCGCTACGACAAGATGAGGCCCAAAAGCCCAACGGGTAAACATGGTGCTACGCATCTCATATAATCGAGTTAAGGAACCCAACTCACATTGTCGTGTGTCACAGAATCTCCAGCACGAGTTGGCCATAAGACTTGGCCCCTGACTCATCGGCCAAACATGCCAACGAAATCTACCCAAAACATGCAAATCGTGAGGCCCAACCCCTATCAAATAAAAAAGTATGAGTAACGTGCCTCGAACCCCATACTAGAGCCCAAAGAACGCCTTCCAGGGGGATGAATGATAGAGAAAGCAATGGTGTGAACATTGCATTGTTGACTCCCCTAGTCAGGAATAACCACTTGGGGGTTGACGTGCGCGCGAGAGCCTACGTCGCCCCCCTCTCGTGGCCATCGACCAAAGCACAATTCGCAGAAAGGTCACACGAATCGATCATCAATACGTGGTAGCCAGGCCCCTTCTCTTGGTTTCCCCCTCAATTAGGTCATCAGTCGCCAGTGACCCATCGCTCTCAACCATGATTTCGGGAAGCTACACGGGATTTGATTAAATAGTATAAATGAGGTAGAGAATGCACAATGATAAGACAATGTATATGGTAAATTGGGACAGCATCTGCAAACTGAATGATGAAGGGGGGCTGAATCTGAGAAATACTAGAGATTAGAATAAAGCATGTTTGGTAAAGCAATTGTGGGACCTTTTGCAAAACAAATGTTCCTTATGGTCACAATAGGTTTCTGCTAGGTATCTTTCAAAGGAATCGATTTGGGAAATTTCAATAAGAATATACCACTCTGCAGCTTGGAAAGGAATTTTAAGGGCAAGGAATTGGCTAATCAAACACATTTCTTACGCAATATTTACTGGAACTAATACTAATATGTGGTATGATCCTTGGGTGAATGGGAAAAGTATATTTCATTTATATGGCGACAAAATACGAAAAGACCTTGGGGCTCCCAAAGATTAGAAGGTTTCCGAGTTCATTGCTAATGGTACCTGGTGTCTCCCTACTCCTATTTCTCCTGAAATGTTATCACTTTGGTCGACTATCACAGCTATTCCAATCAGGAACAACTCTTCAGATGTATTTATTTGGCTTCATGACAATGGTAAATTTAGTGCCACATCCACATAGAATCAAATTAGGCAAAGAAATAACAAGTGGCTCCCAAGTAGTTGGACATGGGATCGACCGGGATGACAGAGACATTCCTTATGTACATGGTAGGACCTTCTGAATAAACTACCTACAATAGACAATATAAAAAGAAGAGGTATCTATCATGTTAACTGATGCTCCCTTTGCATGCAACAAGAAGAAACTATTGACCATCTCTATGTTGCTTGTGACTATACTAAATGGATATGGAAGGAGATTCTCCAGCGATTCGAACTCAATAGAATGCCGCAACCAAACTTGCATCAAAAATTAGGTGACCTCATGTAATGTTTTTTAAGAAAATAGCCTCTTACACAATTGACAATTGTTATATTCAGATGCGCTATTTGGTGGATGTGTAAGGAAAGATGTAGCAGAATCTTTGAGTGTCAACACACAAAAAATGCTCAGCTCTTGACAGAGATTATTAGAGACTCAAGATCATGTATGGAGAACGATCTCAAAATGGAGCACCTTACACAAAGAGAAAAAGATATTTTTATCAAATTCAATTTTGCTATTAGCTAAAGATCTTGGGCATGATGGTAAAAGCTATACCCATAGGAAATCTTAGCATATCTGGACTTTAAATTTTATTTATTGGCCACAGTTAAGAGTTATAGTCTACAGCATGTGTAGTCATAACTACCGCATGAGTACTCTACGAGTTACCTAGCTTCGTCTATAACTTATATAGACAAAGCTATTTATAGAAACTTTACACAAATCAATTTAATTTTACTTATCAAAAAAAAAGGTAGAGAATGCGAACATGCCTGGATGTTAGAGTTGTAAGTCAAAACTACATTAAATTTGATTAATAGAATTAATATATAAATTAAAATATAAAATCACAATAAAAATCCATCCTAAGGTTATATTACCTAACTCAATATTGGTTATAATCGATAATCCATCACAAGATACAACTGTTGTAATGCTTTATGTCAAAGACATGGAGAGCTACACAAAGTTTTCTTCATCAATTCAAGTAGCAAAACAAAAGATATATGTGTTGAATCTCGGATTTTGATGATGAAGTCAATTGTCATTTGTTATCTAATCGATATGATGAGATAAGTGTGCAGGATTAACAACAATGAAAGTAAGACATGCGGTAGGAGTTGCACCGGAGTCAAGACTATGATCACATTGGGGGTTCGAGAGTTTGACGGAAGTCCGGATGGTTGTTGGAGGTTCTGCGGGAACAAATCCGAGAAGTCCAGGAGCATGCCAAAGGAGCTCGTCGGAACTCACCAAGTGGATCGTCGCAAGTCCCGAAGTTTGTCGGAAGTCTGCAGGGGCATCGTCAAGGGTTCGTCGGATGTTCGTCGGAAGATCGCCGAAAGCTCGCCGGAAGAAGTGATTGACGCACCGGAGAAAGTTGCAATAAATATCTTAAGAAATATCATACTTAGCACGATGATTAAGTTAGAAATGGGAGGTGATCCCATTAACTTAATCTTGGGGCAATTGGGCCCTTGACAAACCCAGATTGGGCCGAATGGATCAGCCCATTCAGACCTAGATTTCTTGGCCAGCGGTGGCACCGCATGGGTCGACGGTGGCACCGCCTAGGAGCTCGATCTCCGAGCTCTGCCAGGCGGTTGAACTGCCCTAGTCAAGAGGTGGCACCACCTGAGCTCGGTCTCCGAGCTCTGCCAGGAGGTGCAACCGCCCTTGACAAGAGGTGGCACCACCCAGGAGCTCGGTCTACGAGCTCTGGCAAGCGGTTGAACCACCCCATTCAGGTGGTGGCACCGCCCAGAGGCTCGGTCTTCGAGCTCTGCCAGACGGTGCAACTGCCCCAGTCAGGCGGTGGAACTACTAGACCCCGAAATTCTGTGAAATGATAGTTTTGAGCTCAGAATTCAAACTGGATTGGGGCCTATAAATACCCCACCCTTTCAGCAATGAAAGGGCACCGAAAATCCAATCTTACTCTGTGATTTTTAGAGTTCAAAAGTGTTGTAAAGGCTAGAAGGTCTCCTCCCTCTTTTCTTCCAAGTTTTGATCTTTCAAGAGAGGAGAGAAAATTCTGTAAGAGTTGTCTCGTAAGCCCATCAAAAGGAGTAAAAATGTAAAAGGGTGGTTGGCCTTCGCCTATTGAAGGAAGGCCTCCAGTGGACATCGGTGACCTCATCGGAGGAGGAAGCCAAAAGTGGATGTAGGTCAAGATTGACCGAACCTAAATCTCGGTTTGCATTTACTTTCTTTTCTCTATCTTAACTGCAAACTACCTCCATAGCTTTACTTTAACTGCACTTCGCCTAATCTAAGTTAATGCAACTTCCGAATCGGCTTTCATACCAAAATCGCTTTTATCGTACTAACGTCGTATTTCGATTTGCAACATTCTGTTTTCTATCTTAACCGCAAACTGCCTCTATATCTTTACTTTAACTGCATCTCACTTGATCACAAGTTAAAGTGATTTCTGAATCGACTTTCTTACCAAAATCGTTTTTATCGTACGAGTGTCATTTTAAATCGTCGAAAGTTTTCCGCTGCACTAATTCAAACCCCCCTCCCTCTTAGTACTCTTGATCCAAACAATTGGTATCAGAGCGGGGTTCACTTTCAAACGGATTAAAATCCAAGAGAGATGGCATACGCTAGAAACCAAGAGGGCCACTCTATTACACGTCCATCCATGTTCAATGGGACGGACTACACCTATTGGAAGACCCAAATGAGGATCTTATTTCAATGGATTTTAAACTTTGGAATCATGTCGAAAATGGATTTTCGAAGTCTTCTCTTCCAATGATCGATTGGAATGAATTGGAGAAGAAGACTTTCACTCTTAATGCAAAGGCTATGAATGCCTTATTTTGTGCGCTTGATAAAAATGAGTTCAATCGTGTTTTGGTTTATGAAACCGCGTTTGATATTTGGCATACACTCAAAGTGACTCACGAAGGCACAAGTAGAGTGAAAGAGTCAAAAATCAATCTTTTGATACATTCTTTTGAACTTTTCCGAATGAAACCGAGCGAGACTATTGGCGACATGTACACTCGTTTCACAGATGTCGTCAATGGTCTAAAAGGACTCAACAAAAGTTTTTCGGATTTTGAGCTCGTAAACAAGATTCTAAGATCCCTTCCTAAGAGTTGGGACCCTAAAGTCACTGCTATTCAAGAGGCTAAAGATTTAAACAACTTTCCTCTTAAAAAACTAATCGGGTCATTAATGACCTATGAAATGACTTGCAAGGCTCATGAAGAGCAAGCAAGAAGATATCCTTCCAAAGAATAGGAAGGATATGGCACTTAGAACTTTAGATGACCACTTGAGAGAAAACTCAAGTGATGAAGACTGTGACGATGACTTGGCACTTCTAACAAGGAAATTCAAAAATTCATTAAGAAAAATAAGTTTAAAAATGACAAAAAAATAAATTTGAACTCAAAAAGGATCAAGTTATTTGCTACGAGTGCAAAAAGTCGGGACACTACAAAAGTGATTGTCCCCAAGCCAAGAAGAGAACATCAAAGAAGAAGGCGCTCAAAGCAATATGGGATGACTCGAGCGCATCCGAAGAAGAGGAGTCTAACACCGAGCAAGTTGCTCATTATGCCTTAATGGCCATCGGAGAGGAGGTAACAAATTTAATTGATACAGATTTATCATTTGATGAATTATTAAATACCTTCCATGACTTATTTGATGAATGTAAAACAATTAGTAGAAAATATAAATTGCTGAAAAATAAGCATGATAGTCTTGTTAGAAATTTTGATAAATTAAAAACTAAATATCATGATAGTTTAGCTCAATGTGAAAAATGTCATGATCTAAAAACTCTTCAAAAGGATAACTTGCTACTTAAGGACGCCTTAAAGAAATTTGAGGTTGGTAGCAAGTTTTTGAACATTATCCTTACAAATAAGGGTCACGTTCCTAAAAGAAGTGGAATCGAATTTGTGAGAAGTTCTCACCAAAATCCAACCACCTTCGTTAAAGGTCCTATCTTACACGATCAGCACAAAAGTAAATGCAACTTTTGTTGCAAACATGGACATAAAACTTATCATTGTCCATTCAAGAAAATTAGCCCGAACAAACTGATTTGGGTTCCTAAAGGAACCATGATAAACTCTATGCAATATAATAAACAATGTAGATCAATTTTTGAGGCAAATTTTTGAGGCACCCAAAAGTAAATGGGTACCTAAAAATTATTCTTTCTTGTAGAGACATACACCATCACAAGCTAGGAGCAAGAGATGGTACCTTGATAGTGGATGCTTAAGGCATATGACCAGAGATCCATCTCAATTCTCTAAGCTCACTAGCATAGACGAAGGCTCTGTTACCTTCGGAGACAACAACAAGGGTAAAATCATTGGCAAAGAAACCATAGGTAACAAATCCAACTTCTTTATTGAAGATGTTTTGTTAATTGATGGTTTAAAACATAACATTTTGAGTATTAGTCAATTATGTGATAAAGGATATATCGTCAAATTCGAATCTAATGCTTGCATCATTGAAAAACCACACAAAAACACATCTATGATTACATTAAAACAGAATAACATATACACCATTGACATCAATGGTCTTTACAATGAAATATGTTTCTCAGTTTTGAATGAGGATGCTTAGCTTTGGCATAGGAGATTAGGTCATGCTAGCATGAAACTAATCACTCAAATATCATCCAAAGAACTTGTACGAGGAATTTCTCATATCAAGTTCATCAAAGATAATGTGTGTGATGCTTGTCAATTAGGAAAACAAATTAAGGGTAGTTTCAAATCTAAGAATCAAATAAGCACATCTAGGCCTTTACAATTGATCCATACGGACTTGTTCGGACCAATCTCTATATCAAGCCTAGGAGGTAGCAAATACGCCTTTGTCATTGTAGATGACTATAGTAGATACACATGGACTTATTTCTTAAAACACATAAATGAATGCTTTAGATATTTCATCAAGTTTTGTAAACTTGTTCAAAATGAAAAAGGTTTTATGATTTCATCAATTTAAAGTGATCACGGTGGTGAATTTTAAAACGATGATTTCCAAGAATTTTGTGAATCTAATGGATACAACCACAACTTCTCTACTCCAAGAAATCCTCAACAAAATATAGTAGAAAGAAAGAATAGAAATTTATAAGAAATGACAAGAACCATGTTGAATGAACATAGCCTACCCAAATATTTTTGGGCCGAAGTCGTAACCACTACATTCTATATTTTTAATAGAGTTCTAGTAAGACCCTTACTCACTAAAACTCCCTATGAGTTGTGGAATAATAAAAAACCCAATGTTTCATATTTTAAAGTTTTTGGGTGTAAGTGTTTTATCTTGAATGAAAAAGATGCCTTAGGAAAATTTGATGCTAAATCCGATGAAGGATTTTTTCTTGGTTATTCTTTGGTTTCTAAAGCTTTTCATATCTTCAATAAAAGAGCTTTAATTATAGAAGAATCCATTCATGTTGTTTTCAATAAGATTTCCAAAATCAAGAAACGTGATTTTGATGATGATGTTAATTTCGATTCCTTGAATTTAAATGAAACCCCTTCTCCAACAAGCAACTTGGATGAATCCACTTTTGAAACATCCTTACCCAAGGATTGGAAGTATGTAGATGCTCATCCTAAGGAGCTAATCCTAGGAGACACATCTAAGGGGGTTCAAACACGTTCATCTCTTAAAAAATTTTGTGCCAACACCGCTTTTCTCTCCCAAATTGAACCTAAATGTATTGACGAAGCCATGAAAGATGATTCATGAATTATCACAATGCAAGATGAGTTAAATCAATTTGAGAGAAATGAGGTGTGGAAGCTTATTCCTAGGCTAAATAACTATTTAGTTATTGGTACTAAATGGGTCTTTAGAAACAAGCAAGATGAATCTGGTATCGTGGTTAGAAACAAGGCTAGATTAGTGGCCAAAGGTTTCAACTAAGAAGAAGGTATCGATTACGAAGAAACCTTCGCTCCTATGGCTAGATTAGAAGTCATAAGGATGCTCTTTACATATGCTAGTAATAATAATTTGAAGTTGTTTCAAAGGATGTTAAAAGCGCTTTTCTTAATGGCTTTATTTCTGAAGAAGTTTATGTTGAACAATCTCCCGGATTTGAAAATAATAGCCTCCCTAATCATGTATTTAAATTAACTAAAGCTCTCTATAGTTTAAAACAAGCCCCAAGGGCTTGGTATGATAGACTTAGTACTTTTCTTATTAAAAATAATTTCACAAAAGGCAAGGTTGATACTACATTGTTTATCAAGAATTTTGAAAATAATTTTCTCATTGTTCAGATTTATGTTCGATTCTATGAATGAATCTCCTTGTGAATCTTTTGCTAAAACCATGAGTCTTGAATTTGAAATGTGTTTGATAGGAGAATTAACCTTTTTCTTAGGCTTACAAATTAAGCAACTAAGTAGTGACATCTTTATTAGTCAAACTAAATATGTCTTAGATCTACTAAAAAGATTTAATATGGATAGCTCAAAAGCTATTAACACTCTTATGAGCACCTCCACTAAGTTAGAAGTTGATGAAAGTGGAGAAAGATTTGATCAAAAAACTTATAGGGGTATGATAGGAAGTTTACTTTACCTCACTACAACTAGACTAGATATCATGTTCAGTGTAGGACTTTGTGCTAGGTTTCAATCGAACCCTAAGATATCTCATCTCAAAGCGGTTAAAAGAATACTTAGATATCTTAAAGGTACCACAAATCTATGATTATGATATCCAAAATCTAAGAATTTTAAGTTAATTGCGTATGCTGATGTGGATTTTGCTGGGTGTAGATTAGATAGAAAAAGCACATCAGGATTATGTCAATTTTTAGGACATTCCCTTATTTCCTGGTCATCTGAGAAACAAAACTCGGTTGCACTATCAATAACTAAAGCTGAATATATTGCAGCTAGTGCATGCTGTGCACAAGTTGTGTCGATGAAAAACACCTCAGAAGATTATAAAGTTCATCTTAAAAACATTCCCATTAAATGTGATAACACAAGTGTAATATGTTTAACAAAGAATCTCATTTAACACTCAAGAACAAAATATATTGATATTAGATATCACTTTATACGAGATCATATCACTAATCATGATGTAATCATAGAGTTCATTAATACTAAGCATCAACTAGCTGATATTTTTACAAAATCTCTAAGTGAAGAACAATTTGATTTCATTAGAAGAGAATTAGGAATGTTGATGTGTCCGAATGATTGAACTTGTTAATATTATTTTTCGGACTTTCTTGATTGAATGATCAACACACTTAATTGCTATGATGAGAATTTTACACGATTACATGCCTTAATAATATGTTGGAAATTATGTGTTTAGGATAAAAAATTTTCATGATAATAAGCATGTTTTATCTTCATGATTGTGTTTGAAAATTTATAGCGAAACCTTGTCCGAATGCAAGAAAGTGTCAAATTTCATTTTTGGATTTTTCAATACATTATTCTCTTTCCAACTTAACAAGCATATGTCATATCAAGTTTAATTCACATCATTGATTTTTGACATATGGAATCATCTAGTAAATGCATTCATCATGTGAAAAATATTTTTCGAGAAATAGATTTGATGATTCCTTCTTATAAAAGGAAGATAGTTTTACAAACAAGGATTTGATTCACTTACATATCTTAAACCTTGCAAGAATAAAGCGTGCTTTAATATCTTATCAATTTTAACTTCATTCGAGTAAGCTCACAAATGGCTTTCCTCCTTCATGCAAAAAGATAATAACAAATAAAAAGGAAAAAATAATGAAAGCTATCTTTATGTCATGTTTTCTTGAGATGTTTGTATCCTATCACTCTTAGTAGAAAAACGACATGAACCTATTTATGACATCACACTTATATTTAAAATTTACTTATATTATTCTCCTTTTTGTTGATGACAAAGGGGGAGAAATATATGAATTAATACTATGAGTGTCATACTTGAAGCATATGAATAGATGTCATGAATGTCATATTATGTTGAGATATCAAAAGAAGCATTCATATGAATAAGTGCTATGAATGCTATATCATTATAAGATATCAAGAACTTGCATAGCAACTTTACTTGTTGATATCTTGCCATGTGATGCTACGATTGCTAAACACTTGAAATGTTTGCTTTACGTTAAGATATAAAAAGCTTAAATTGTAAATTTACATGTTGATATCTTATGTTGAACTGCTACCATCATTCATATTTGAAATGTAAAACTTGAGAATGGATGTCAAGTCTTGACATCATTTTCAGTAAGATACATCGTGATAGAAATCATGATGGGAGTAATTGATAAGGTTAAGAGTTCTTAACTTATCAATAAGTCTATTGAATTCAAAGGCATTGAATTCAAGAATGACTTATCTCAAGTATGGCATATAGATAGGGGGAGTTAAGGTTAACTCCATTATCAATTGATTATCATCATAAAAAAGAGGGAGATTGTTGAATCTCGGATTTTAATGATGAAGTCAATTGTCATTTGTTATCTAATCCATATGATGTGATAAGTGTGCAGGATTAACTACGATGAAAGTAAGACATGCAGTAGGAGTTGCGCCGGAGTCAAGACTATGATCACGTTGGGGATTCGAGAGTTCGACGGAAGTCCGGACGGTCATCGAAGGTTCTGAGGGAACAAATCTGAGAAGTCCAGGAGCTTGCCAAAGAAGCTCGTCGAAACTTACCAAGTGGATCGTCGCAAGTCCAGGAGTTTGCCGGAAGTCCATAGGGGCATCGTCGAGGGTTCATTGGATGTTCGTTGGAAGATCGCCGGAAGCTCGCTAGAAGAAGCGATTGACGCACTGGAGCAAGTTGCAATAAATGTCTTAAGAAATATCGTAGTTAGCATGATGATTAAATTAGAAAAGGGAGGTGATCCCATTAACTTAATCTTGGGGCAATTGGGCCCTTGACAGACCCAGATTGGGCCGAATGAATCAGCCCATTCAGACCCAGACTTTCTGGTCAGCGATGGCACCGCTTGGGTCGACGGTGACACTGCCCAGGAGCTCGGTCTCCGAGCTCTGCCAAGCAATTGAACTGCTCCAGTCAAGAGGTGGTACCGCTTGAGCTCGGTCTTCGAGCTCTGCCAGGAGGTGCAACCGCCTTTGACAAGAGTTGGCACCGCCTAGGAGCTCGGTCTCCGAGCTTTGCCAGGTATGATGATTTCATCTTGTCAAATTTACCCTTGTAAACAAATATTAGACCTCTTTATAAAAACGTCATAGTATTGAAATGCAGAAGGAGAAGTAATGCTTGTATGTTTCAGTCTTTTATTGTACACAGCAATTTATACAGGTTGCAAGACCTTTGAAGGTCCTAAATCAAATGTAATTACAATAATCTTTCTTAAAAACTTAGATGTTATACATTAGGTCAAAGATTATTATAAGTGTAACTTCCTTAGTTGAATAACCAATCATTTTATTTTTATAGTTGTGACTTCCATTAAATGTTGGGATCACAATCACTCATTAAATTCCACAAGATTGGAATTTCATTATGAATACTAATTTTGAAACGATGTCGAGTAGTTAATACGATAGTGACTTTGTCAAGAAATCTATGAGTTGATCGATACTATGTACATGATTTACATGAAATTTCTTCCGACAAATCTGATTATAAGCAAAATGAAGTCCGATGACTATATGCTTTATTCTTGAGTGGAAGACTGTGTCAACATAGAGGTAAGTTGCAACGATACTGTCGCAATACATTTCACACGATCCTAAATCCATATGTTTTATTCCTCGTGCCGATAATTATATATATATATATATATATATATATATATATATATATATATATATATATATATATATATATATATAGTACATCATATATATATCAACGACCCATATCTTGTACCGGCGGTGGTAAGGTTGCAATTTGCCCCTGCGTCTCCATGTTTGCAGTCCAACCTGGAAGACAGCATGGTAATTATAGTTCAACCCTAGAAGGAGAGAGAGAGAGAGAGAGAGAACCTATGTTCATATCGAAGCCGCGTCGCTTGAGCTCTCTGTACATCTGGCAGAGAGAGCACAGCTCGCAGAAGCAACAGTGGACGAGGCAGTCGGCGCAGGGCTCCTCTCTCAGCCCATACTGCCCTCTCAATTTGGATCGGTAGAAGCAGGAGTACAAGGAGTGGGATCCCGTCACATACAGTATGAGCGCGTACAGAGCTCCACTAGCCCCACATGCTTCGCGTATGTATACACACATCAACGAATGATTGCAGTATTTAAGCAGATGAGAAAGATGGAGGCAATGGTTCGTATACTTACAGGTGGATCCTCTGTCGATGATCTCCGCGATCTGGCCGAACGTGATACACGGGCAGAAGCAGGTGATGCAGCCTGCAGAAGTGCGTGTGACGTATCAGTACTGAGTGTTGTGCATCAATGAAAGGAGTGAAGAAAGAGGAACTCATTACAGTTGCCGACGTCGTCGCAGCAGTCGCAGAGGCCGGTCGACCACGGCCCGATCGCCTGAGACTGGACCTGGAAAGTCCCTGGAGGTGCAGTCACTGGGACGCCCGTCATCGGCGGGAAGCAGTAGCGGTTTGATTTGGAAGGATATATGGGAACTGAACGGAGCTGAGAGAAAAGCAGACGTAGCTTATGCTGATGATATAGGTATCCACTGCTGGTGAGCAACATAATTATAGGCGAGGGAAAAGCTCGGTCAATGAACCACGCGTCTGTATGCTGCCAGCTGGTGACATGTCTTCTAACGTGATGCGAACGGTCCCGACAACACAACTCGGTAGGCATGAGGTGGTCCAGAAAATTATCATCTTAAGATAAGAATTATAATAACAATTCAAATGAAACAGATCAGAATTAATATATATATATCAAATTGAATAACATAAATTAGATATTAATTTAACTCAAAATTTTCTTTATATATATCTCAGCTATTTTTATCTTATTCATAAAGATAGATCATATATCAATTTGATATTAATTCAATTCAGAAATTTAAATTTATTTGGATGCGACACAAATTATATATATATATATATACATATATATATATATGTATATATATATATATATGTGTATACAGGTATATATATATATGTATACATGTATACATGTATAGATATATACATGTATACATGTATACATATATATACATATATATACATATATATATATACATGTATATATATATATATATGTATACAGGTATATATATATATGTATACATGTATACATATATATATATACATGTACATGTATACATATACATATATATATATGCATATATACATATATATATATATGTATATATGTATATATATATATATATATGTATATATATACATATATGCATATATGCATATATATATATATATATATATATATATATATATATGTATATATATATATATATTATAATATATATGTATGGTTAATATGTATTACGTATTACACATACGTAATAATATGTATTATTAATTATTACATATCATTGTATACGCATACGCATACAAACATAAACGCATTACAAACATATTATATTACGTAATTACGCATGTTATTACAAACATATTATTACAATAATGTTACATTATTGGCCAACAATATTATACGTAATTATTATGTTGTCAACGTTATTATTATTACGCATAACATTTATTAATATTGGTAATAATAATAGCCAATGTTTATTATTACGATATAATAAACATATTATTATTATTATTGTTGTATGTACGTATGTAATACGTAAACATATTACATAATTATTATTGGACAAATCAACCAAATAATTAATATTAATATTACTTGTTATTATACGTAAACATTAATATTATTAACATATTATATATATGCGTAATAATAAAAATTATATTATTACATGATACGTATTATTAATAACATATAATAATAATTTTTGGCAAACATCAATTATATGCGCATAATATTCAATACGCAAATTACGCATTATTATTTAATATTTTACGCATAATAATAATGCCACCATTGATACGTATACGTATTATTATACGCAACGCATACGCATATTATTATGCAATATTAATACGCAATATATTATGCCATTATTAATTGGTTATTAGATATTATTAATAACGTCATTACGCTATGTGATTATTGGTTACGGCCAATAATAGAACGTATAATTATTATATATTGTACGCATTATTATTTACGGGTTATTACTTAAATTACATACGTTATAAAATCAATATGGCTATTATTCATTACTAATATTATTATTAATAATATTATATATATTTATATAATAATATTATAATAATGTTACGCACACATACGCATGTATTTATACGCAGCATACGCATTAATACGTACCAATATTAACGCATATATTATTATTATATTACGTTTATAATATGGATATACGCATTATTATCAACTTATACGTATAACCAATATTAATATTTTGCTTTATTTGTAATATTATGGCCACCCATACGTTACGCGCATTATTATTATTATTACGTAATATTATTGGTATTAATACGTACGCAATAATGCCAGCTTACTACGTACGTATTAATCAATGATACGTACACATATTATTAATAATTATTACTATTACGTACGCAATATTATACGTATAATATTATTACGCATTATACGTATTACCATATTATTAATTTATTCCAACAATAATTACGTAACGTAATATTATTATTATTTGACAATAATATTATTATTATATTAGTCAACATTATTAATAATAATATATTATTATTATTATTATTAATAACAATATTGTTTAACAATATTACGTATTAATATTATTGACATATAATACGTTATTATTATATATAATACAGCATTAGCCGCATGGTTAATATTATTATTATTATTAACATATTAATTACAATAATTATTATTAACATTATGCATTTATTATTAATACGTATATTAATATTACAATGTACGTAGCAAAAGCATACTTATTATATATATATATATTATTATTATTATATATATTATTATTATTATTATAATTATTATTATTATTATTATATATATTACATACGCATATTACATATTACACTTAATATAATATTACATATATATATATATACATATATATTACGTATGTAATTATACGTATATATATTATTATATATATATATATCTATTTATAAAATATATATATACATATATATATATATATATATATATATATATTACATATATATATATATATATATATATATATTATATATATATACATATA